>CH002983.1:4054-15652 GCA_000149265.1 Ciona savignyi | reverse complement strand
GCTCCATGTGGTAGAATAAATTTTCGGGTTCATTTCTGTAAATTGGGACATTCCTGTCGTTGAAAGCGGTGACAGAAAAAAGAACGGGTTCATTTCTGTAAATTGGGACATTTCTGTCGTTGAAAGCGGTGACAGAAAAAAGAACGGGTTCATTTCTGAAAATTCGTACATTTCCGTCTTTAAAAACAGTGACAGAAAAAATAACGGGTTCATTTCTGTAAATAAGGACATTTCTGTCGTTGAAAACGGTGACAGAAAAATAAACGGGTTCATTTCTGTAAATAAGGACATTTCTGTCGTTGAAAACGACGACAGAATAGGGAACGGTTCCATTTCTGTAAATTTGGACATTTCTGTCATTGAAAACGGTGACAGAAAATGGAGCGGGTTAATTTCTGTAAATTACAACATTTTTGTCTTTAGAAAACGGTGACAGAATAGGGAACGGGTCCATTTCTGTAAATTACAACATTTCTGTCGTTAAAAACGGTGACAGAAAATGGAACGGGTTCATTTCTGTAAATTGGGACATTTCTGTCGTTGAAAACGACGACAGAAAAGAGAACGGGTCCATTTTTATAAATTAGAAACATTTTCTGTCGTATAAAAACGGTGACAGAAAAATGGAACGGGTTCATTTGTGTAAATTATAACATTTCTGTCGTTAAAAACGGTGACAGAAAATGGAACGGGTTCATTTCTGTAAATTAGGACATTTCTGTCGTTGAAAACGATGATAAAAAATGGAACGGATCCATTTCTGTAAATTACAACATTTCTGTCGTTGAAAACGGTGACAGAAAAAAGAACGGGTCCATTTCTGTAAATTAGAACATTTCTGTCGTTAAAAGCGGTGACAAAAAAAGAACGGGTTCATTTCTGTAATAGAACGGGTTCATTTCTGTAAATTAAGACATTTCTGTCGTTTAAAACGGTGACAGAAAAAAGAATCGGTTAATTTCCGTAAATTTTGGACATTTCCGTCGTTAATATTTCAACCCCAGTACAGGTTTGCATGTATTTCCGTATTTCTGTTTTTCGTATTTCTCTTCTGTATTTCTGTGAATTAGAAATGGTTTTTTTCTGTAATTCTGTATTTCTGTAATTTCTGTAAATTAGTATCAAATTTCTGTCATTTCTGTAATTCTGTTTTCTGTAAATTAGTTGTGCCCTAAAATCACCCTAAGTCTATTGATGTACAGCTGCTCTCCATTAAAGATAACATATCGGTCAGCTGACCATATAATGTTTGCAGGTTTCGCCCAAGAGAAGACAATGCAAGAGATTGGCCAATTTCAGAAGGATAAACTTAAACACGCAGAAAACTGATGTGAAGCAAAAGCTGCCTACACAGCAAGGTAAAAAGGCACCACTTTTATGGGTGCCAATTTTGCTTTTTCAATAAAATTGGAATACACAAAGACATAAATAGGGAAAACGAATGCAATTCAAATTATAAACACTTATTTTAGCAGCATCCGACTAATTATTGCCATTAAACTCCTTAATATTTCTGTTGTTCAGTTATTTATGGGGTCTTTATAGACTTCTCTGGAAATAAAATATGTAGGTAGTATGCCTTTGATGCTTTTCTCCCACCGCGACATTTTACCGCCAACCTCGTTATATATGGAAACACAGAAACTCCTAATGGAAATGCGTAGTCCATACCTTCCGCAGCAGCATACTGTAAAATTGGTCCACACGGGCAACGATCGCAGTGATGAATTTTCCAACGCACGGATTTCCCTCACGGACTAATATACGATAACCGGTTATAAATCCTTCACTGTCAGTTTTCCCACCATGAATGCCGTGTTATGAATAACGAATATTTCCATTTAATTACATCGCCCAGCTTACATTTGTATAGTTATAAACACACGTTGTATTTGATTTTAAACACACGATAGTTTGTATTTACCGACACAAATGCGATTAGCCGTTTGTACCTTAGTTGGCCTGTCAAAGTCTAAATTCATTCTTTAAATCCACAGAAATTGATCAGGAAAAATCGAACGAATTCTAAAGATGGCTGCTCAGAGAACCGCGAACTATTATTCCGGCATTTATTATTTTTGACCAAATTTATGACGTACGCACTAGTGATTGTTAATGTTTCGCGTGATTTCCATGTAAAATTTATATCAAATATCCACCACGATTGTGGATTGACTAACAACCCTTTAGCGCCCACTGACGGAATCAATGGAATGTAACCAAACGGCATTGGCCAAGTCGTATTATTCAAGACCTTTCCAACAGCTTTACATCTTGTCCTTAAATAATCTCTGTAAATAAAATTTCAATCTGGTTTAAACGGATGAGATGTTGCACCGGCAATTTTCAGATTAGATTACTACAGTATGAATAACGGGAAGCTATGTCGGTGAGCTAACACGATGGAAGATATTGTTTTTCTCCGACTAAACCCCCGGGTTAGTGGTGTGCATAATCAACCGACCAACTGACTAGAATATGCATGTTAAGTTTTATGGTGTTGCTAATTAAACTACCCTCCACAACAATCTATGTGCATCTAGCTAGAACGTCTTCAGATTACCCAATGCTTTGGCAGTCCAACTGCAAGCATGTGGTTTCCCGACCGCCCATTTGAGACATATTTTTGCCATGTGTACGTGGTCCAGCTGGTATAACGTCTGTCCTACTTGAACCAATGACTGGCATTAAAGAGATATATCTTTCAGTGTAAAAACTCAAATATACAAAACATCAACTATATTTAAATAAATAAACTAAAATTGCAATATAAAAGCTTAAAATAATATAAAAGAAAGGAAAGCAGTTAGCCGTTAGAAACTAAGGTTAAAAAATTGGTAAAATCCAAATAAAACTATTCCGTTTTTGCGTGAGACACTGTCGAATCTCCGATGGAGTGTGATGCCTGTGATGAGGATGCAGTGAATTGATTCTTGGGAGCTACAGGTGGTTTGTTGGCAGATTCTTGCATCAGTTCTGGAGGAGGTTGCAAGAGGGAAGCACGCTGGGATCTTTCCAATGAAAGGAGAAAGGATGCAAATATGTAACCTGTAAATAGTTCACAGTGATGACTTAACTTTGCGCTCAAGCTATGTTAGCGTCAGACATTGGTAATTGTCAGATAACCTTATGCCCAGTCGAGTTTTCAGAGCTGCTGTCAGGCTGGTTGGCTAAATTATAGAGCAACTAATGCCAAAAGATGGTGGGATCGAAAAAAGGTCAGCTGTGTCCATGAGGTTTGTTAACATGAATCTGGGCACTAGTTAATCTGATAGAGCCCTCTGTTATAATGGTCCTTCGATTTTTCATTTTGGTCATTACTGTGCAGTTGACATTACAATTTGCACAGCTGGTAGATCTATCTTCATAAACATTTAAATGGTTTAAACTAGATTCTGTATAAATTTCTAACAACAAACTCACCCAAAAATCCTGACATTGAAATGAGGGTGAATCGCATCCAGGGGTATTTTATAAATGAGTAATGGGGTTTCCCAAACATATCAGCAATCACAATAAAAACGCCAAACAAAGCAGCAATTACGCAGTATTTCTTCCTTTTGCGCTTCTTACTGTCTAAATCTAGTCGATACTTAATCTGTGCTTCTTTCATCGCTGTTTGGAGAACCTCGTCATTACTGCAAGCTTTTAGCCCTGCCTGATACGAAATAATGGCAAGATCATACATTTTTGCACCTTCTTCTGCCTGTCCCTTCCTGTAGTATCCTTTAGGCCACTCTGGAACAAGGCGTATCGTCACCTCCGCATCTTTCATGGCGTAAAAGTACTGGTCCATTTTGAGAAACGCGAGTGACCGATTACTGTACAAGACTGGGTTGGAGTGGTCCAGCATTATGCCTTCAGAATACTCAACAATTGCCTCTATAAATTTCGAATCTTTCATGAAGGTGTTACCTTTTACCTTGCGAGTGTCAGCTGAGCTTGCGTTATCAGACATGTTGAATGAATTAATATAAATTTAGAACCAAAATTAACACACCTGATAAAAAGGAAAATGGAATTACACCAATAGTATAGTTATTGCATAAAACTATTAGCCCACCACCCATGCATACAGTAAATAATAATATAATGAACTTTGCAGTATTCGCTAAATAGTACAAAATTTAACATAAACATATATTTTAATAACAGTACATAAACGGTACAGCATATATTCCACAACCTGTATAATAACAATACCAATTAAAACTATGACAAGATTCCTATACTAAGTGTATATCATGGTACACATTGTTTTTATTTTGCATACATTTTTTCCATTATCTCTTTGTCCAACCGTAGCATATGCCAATTTTCTTCGACAGTTAAATCACGAGCACCCAGTTTTTTGTATAGCTTCATTGCATTTGTATTCCAATCTAAACAAGCTAACCTTAGTTGTTGGCAGCCTTCTTCTATAGATAATTCATTAACTTTTTTAATGAGCATGGTCGCAACACCATTCTTTCTATGTTCGTGTTTTACAAATACGTCCTCCATGTACATTATTTTCCCATTCCATGTTGAATACTGGGTGACAAATACACTGTAAGCAATTACCTCCTTTTCTTTTGTTTCGGCAACTAAGGAGGAAAAGCAAGGCGGGTCTAGTTCGAAGCCGTCTCTTTCCAAAATTTCTGGCGTCATTAGAAATTGCTCCGTCATATTTTCCTCTTCGGCCATTCCGCGGATCATATCCACTATTTTCTTACAGTCTTTTTTTTCGGCTTTTCGGACAGTGTAGTCTGCATTTAAGTCCATGTTGGAGAAAACTGTATGTATGTCTTGACTAAAATATAAATAAAAACTCCCGCGGGAATTTGAACTATAGTCCAGTATGAAGAGAGTGGCGAAATCACAAATGTTAGTGTTAAACAAGTTAACACAAACCATTGATTATAAAAAGTTTATTTTACAATCATTGCACAAACCCATGTAATAATATATATACGCTAGTATGTATATTGCTTAAAAAATGTAAAATTTAAGACAGAATTGTTTGTATGTGATAGTTTTTCGGATATATTTATTTTTTGTCGGTGTAAAAAATAATCACAAACTATGCCTATAAATCCTGAACAAAAAACCACGGCTTAAAACATACGTGCTACGCGTTTTTAAGAACCTGAATACCGCTTAACTACTTCAATATATGGTTCTAGGGAAGACCAGTGTTCCTTCATACATGGCCTGGCATTTACAGATTAAAATAATTATTATATTCGTTTAAATGGATTGTTTGAATAGTGTTAAATATTAAACACACCTTTATTTGAATAAACTAATGTCGGTATGTTTATTATATTGGCGAAATAAACACATAGGCGCATTATCGAAGAACTCTATTGTCTATTAGGTGGTATATGATTTCTATTGGAAAGAGGGATTTTCGAAAATTTGTAACATTTGTTTTGAAAAGAATTGGTCGCAAGATCGTTGTGCTTTTTGTAAAAATGAACGGTAAGATGAAACTTTTATATGTGTTCTATGAAAATTGTAAATTAAACTACATGCATTTTCTAACACAATGATAATCGCAGTCATGCCTGTTAGTGACTATTATAATCAAATAAAATGATACGGATTCCGTTACATTCTACGTTAGATCTGGTTCAATGTAAAACGAATATTACTGTCTTAGACCCTCGTGGTCTGTCGCTTAATTTATATACATGGTCTGTCGCTTAATATATATATGTTGATGTGGCAACAAAGATCCCCAGTAGTTATAAATGGGTGAGATATTTTTTTGCATCTACGTTTTAGGATTGGAGTCACAGTATCTTTTTAGTACAATGTTGCGTCGCCTAGCCTGAGGCTGTGGGTTCGAAATTCATCCATGTCAATCCTGCTACTGTCATGCTATATACCCCACCTTACCATATAAAAATTACCAGATCCGGTAATCAGGGTCATACACGTTCCTGAATGTTATATTTTCTTTTCTCTATTTACAGCCGAACGTCTGGCGAAGTTGAACACATACCTTGTATCAAAAGGAAAGAAACCTAAGGAATTAAATCGAAATTACATAAAGAAAAATGTGGTGAATGTAACTGGGAAAGTTTTGACAAAAAAGTGTCAAAATTCAGGTAAATTCCTTCCTTCCCACCAAAACCTTAATAAAAATGTTATAAATGGTTAAACAAAAACTAGCATTTTTTATACCATATACACACATTGTAAGTTTAGCTCCAATAACCTGGTGTTAAGCCCGTATGGAAAGTACGTCAATTTTCGCCGAGATCTCGAGTGTGCACGCGCCTAATATTTAAGTGTGCAGTGTGCAAACGTCCAAGAATGCACACTTCAAGTGTGCACACAATCTCCTTTTCATAACTGTTTTACCAAAATCTTAAAAAACATATTCTATGCTCAATCTTTCGTGTCCGTCAGCTAACATATCTATCTACATAACTAAAAATGTACGGAAAGTAAATTACCCGAGGTCCAGAGGTAGGTTTACATGTTTATTGGAAATTATACGATGTTTATACTGCCAGCTCGCGAGCGTGTGTGAAATTACCCTAGTGTGCAAAAGACGCAGGAAAAAAAAAACTCGAGTGTGCAGCTGCCGTACTTTCCATACTGGGTGTTAAGGATGAGGTAATCTAATATTTGCCCATGTTGTAACACCCCCCACCCTGCTGTCCAATAGAAGGATAGGTTTCAAAGTGATCCATCTTCTACTGCTACTGGGTAAGCATTTTAACAGACTGACAGTTTTAAATTAAGAAGACTGAATAACACTTTAGTAATAGTTTTTTTTTAGTAATCGTTTAAAGCTTAAAAGAAGTTTTTGATCAAGTAGTTATATTGTTTTAATACTCAGAAACAACATTTAAAACGAAACCTACAATAAAGAAGAAATCAATTGCAAATGCAACGGAGAAAACTTTGCCAAAAAAAATTTGTCAGTCCATTAAACCTCACCAAACTTCAAAAATACTGAGGCATAACAATGAAAGTAAAACGGTTGATGGTAACATCATCAGTAAAAATGTAGTCAAGCCGAAACTTCGATCACCGACACATTCAAGCCCTTTAAAAAAGATTTCTTCAGTTAGCATACCGTCGACTCCTATGTCTTCCAAGGCAATTATGTCTAAGAAGCTACTTCGGCGCAGTATGGGCTTTTCCAAGGGCGGAAAAGAAACTACCACCCCAAAAACGCACGCCATCAATACTCCAAGATTCAAATCCAAAGCAAAACATAGCATCTTGTCGAAATCGGTGCAACCAGTGAGCAGAGTGCGGAGTGTGACATACATACAAAGAAGCAAGACCCCTGCGCCAAAGAAAAGAGCAACTCAAGCTGAACGGGAGCAACGGATGTAAGTGGAAATCTAATAAATTTCTACAAAGCATTTAGAATAATTTAAAACAATTACTAGCTGTGCTCAACCCCTGTACAACAACTAAGGAAGTTTTGTGTTATTTTATTGAAGCTAATTCTCAAGGAAGTATATGCTTTCAGAGATATGGGATAGGATAGGATATTATTTATGTTTATCTCCTTGAATAGAAAAACCAAGGGGGTTAACACATAGGTAATTGCCAGATTATCTCGTGCGCACCATCTGGTTACTGGAGATATTGCAGTGTGTTGTGCATGGTCCACACGTTCCTTCAATTAGAAGAACCCATTAATCTGCTGGGTTCAGGCAATATCCGTTAAATGCCTTGCCCAAGAACACAACCAACTCGCTAGCGACCAGTTTCGAACCTGCAACACTTCGGCTGAAAGGCGATGTACTAACCCACTGACCTAATCGGTCGGACCTATTTGTTGTGATGGTGAAGCTGGCTTGGACAGTGTAACTATGGGGATAATCGACACCTTCAATTTAGGAAAATCCAAAAAAAATTATCTGCAATATGTATTAACAGGGAAAAGTTGAGAAAGTGGTTAATTTCAAAAGGGAAAAATCCAGACCGTCTCAAAGGTTTTAAAGCAGAGAAAACTATGCTGACTCCTGTCAGTTCTCCCCAACAAAAAACTGACTCAAATCGTTTATCCTACTGGCCTGTAAGTATTGAATTACTTTAAATAGTAACGTTTCATTTGTTCCTCCAAGGCACTGCCATATCTGTACATGCCTAGCATGAATATACATGAGTGTAACAGGTTGATGTTGCATTGTTTTTACCCTAAAAGCAATAGCAATAGTGAAGTTGATGAAAAATGTTTAAATTTCAATCAGGAATCTTGTTGTTTTGCCAAAGTTGTGATTTTGAGTCTAATTGTGTAATAGTGAATCACATCGCTTGGTTGCACATTATGGTATGTGGTTAAGGATATTATGCTGTAATAAATCAAACAATTAAAAACCACACCTTTAAATTTAAATAATCACACTAAGGGTCTAAATTTGTTTTGTACCCACAAGCCACAACCTAGGCCTATGCTTAGAACCTAAATATATTGTAAGTATTAATATCTGGATTTGTGAATATAACACAATATTCTATTATATTGTGGATATTGTTACCATCAACAAACATGGTACCGTATCATAAAACATTTCATGATATAATGATATCATTATCATATCATTTATATGATACTAAACATATCATAAGTTACATTTTTTTAAATTGTGTTCATGTTCCTTTTTTTGCAGAAAATTATTTTTTCTAATTCCACAGAGCATTCGAGAAGAAGATTATCAAGATGAGATCAGCATCCTTATTAAACATACGATGCAAGAGGCTAAATATGCATTGGAAAGGGTGGGTTGTAATAACTTGTTGGTTAAGAAACTCGTGATATTAAAAAAAATTTAAAACGGCTGTATTTTTGAAAAAGTGAAGTATGATTCTACTGCAATTGTGTTTAGTAATTTTCTTTGGTTTAAACAACTTTTTCTAAATACTGTATTAATTCATTTATATTTATCCCTAATATAAACATGAATTCAAGGTATGCTATTACATTAATATGGGCGGGTCCGCAGTAGCCACCAGACCAGGAATTTAGGCCATAGAAGGCCCATATTCCAAGGTAGGGTATGGCCAGGATACTGGCCAACTGACCGCTTTATGATAGCCTCCGGGAGCTGGAGTAACTGGCACTCTATGGCCTACATTCCTGGTCTTGGCGCTAGCATGGACCCAATCACACTATTGTATTGTAGCTTGTAGGGTACGTCCCGAATACTGGAATTTAATCCTTGAAATGTTTCAGAAATGTTCCCCTCAAGATGTTCATGATAAATTGATTGAATTTCGGGAAAATATTCCCCGCGCTAAACACCATGCAGTGTACTGGATCACAATGGCAACTGTTTATGAAAGAATGGGCAAAACTAACGATGAAATATTAGACCTTTATGAGAGAGCTGTCGATTTGGACGCACAGGTTTACTTTAGTTACATTAATTTTTTGCCCCTTCATTACATAAAAAAAATGTTGGTGTTTCGTGTCGATTTTGACTGTTTAAAAGTTAAGTATTATGCTGAGATCTGAGAATACATGGCCAGTAGTAAATTATGTTGCTTTACATATGTAGTAAAATTAAAATATGTTGAATTCGTAATTCATGAGGTACATTCCAGCCGTTGGAGAAGCTGAAGGTTGCATTGGTTGAATTCGTATCCCAACCACCACAGTTACAGCAGGACAGTTCAATAAAAGCAACTACTGGTAAGAATATCTCATATACTTTGCAGTATGCGTAATATCTTTGTTTTATTATTATTGGCTGGGTTAATTAAATTAATATTGTTGGAACGCTGGGTTAGTTGATAAAGTAAAATACGTTTTTTGTTAATTTCTTTAAAGATAGTTTCATACTAAGATTGTGAACTGCTTTACATTTGCATATTAGATTTATTTTTAATTCCCCTTGCCCAAGATTAACAATTGGTGAAAAATTCTGGTTTAAGGTTTCGTCTTTCTTTGCATACCAATTTTCCCTAAATCTAGTTTCTCCATATAGCTCTTAGTGTTTCAGTTTTTTTTTATATAATGCTAAAAAATGTTGACTTTTTTTTTTAAATTCAGTAATCTTCCGAAGCTGATAACATTTTTCCTTTAAGACCACCAGAAAACCAAAAATACAACCCAAATGAAAAAGCCAAATGTTTCCAATGATGAATTTACCATGTTCCGCACTCCTGTTAAAGTGGCTCCTCCTCCGTCACCTCTGGTGACCTCATCCCCATCATCAGTTGTTAAGCTTCGGATGATTTCCAGATCATCACCAGTGTTTAAACAGTGAGTCATAGAACTTGTTTACATAGACTGGTTTATTCATGGTGTCACTGGCTATCTTTGTAGTGTTCAACACACTTTAGGTATAATACGTCCTTTATTATAAGTGTGTCGAGATGGAAAGAGACCGACGAGAGAGATGCCTTGAGCTTATATAGCCGGCATTACATAGAGATCTTAAATATTACTACAATCTTGACAACACAAACTGTAGACACACAGAATTTGTCTGGCTTGGACAATATTCTTGTACTTGTTGATTTTTCATAAATTCAAAAAGCCATCATTTGGTTAAATATGTTTATTGTGTTTAACTTTCAAATTAAACCATTGTGTTAAACATTTTAAGAAGAATTTTAGTTCATATTAAGGAAATCAATGGTGCAATTTAATAGTAAAAAGTGCACTTTACAATCCTGGCACCCCTATGTTAATTCAAATGATTTGCTTTTTAACTTAAAACCTACTTTTCCACCCCAATCCACAGAATCTTGGCCAAAAGAGCTCTACCTCTTGACACAGCTGCCATTGTGACCCCAGTTCGTCGTTCAAAGCGTATTGAGCACGCAAGTTCCAAGTATCCAGCCTGTCTCCTCTCCCACCACCCATGCATCACCAACCCAGAGGAACTCCTACAATCTGCAAGTGAGAAAGTAGAATCGTGTGATTTTGTCTTCGACGAAAACAAAGCGTTGGGAGCGGACTACGCAGACGTCTCCACTATTCTTAACCTGTGAACTTTTTAAAATAAGAATCTTACAAAACTTGTACATAGAACTGAACTGCTCTGCACCTGCTGATGCTTGTATTTTGTAGTCCTATTGAATTGCAGGATAGTGGAAGTATGTCAAGCGGCTTTTATTCCACATTTCACTGTTCCATATAATTCTTAAGTGCACGAAAAATATTTACATTTTACTGCCACATTCTGCTATGCTCTATTAAAGTCTGCATTTTTTAACTTTTAGGACTTTATTTCATTGGTTTTTAAAATATGATGTCATTTTATGATTTAAAAACGCAATTTGTTTTATGCATGCACAGACATATGTACATTTTTCATGTTTTACTGTCACATTTTGCTATGTATTAGCAATGTATGAATTTTGTTTTAAATCTTGTTTTAATGATTTATCTTATTTATGATAAAACACATTTTTATGCATAGATACAACAATAAGGAATGTATAAAGCATATCAATTTTGAAAAATTGTATGGACTTATTTGGATCGGAAATAAAATGCTGTTAACACGGAAATACAAATAACTTATTTTTGTGGGAAAATTAGCATCACATTTAAATTAGCTTAGTGCATGTTGTACAATACAAGATCAAGGGTAATAAAGGCACGTTTCACAAAAACTCTTGGAGTAGTGT
>CH002984.1:10964-25395 GCA_000149265.1 Ciona savignyi | reverse complement strand
ACTATTGTGTAAAACAGATTTTTGCACCTTCTTGGGTAAACTCAATTTAAAAACTTAGATTAATAACTGGGCTGGGTCTATTGTTATGTTTAAAATAAACTTAAAATATGTAAATCTGGCTGCTGTTATAGTTTAGAGCTAGGTAAGTCGTTAAAACCCATTCCAAGCCACAACCCAATTGGTTCTAGTGCAGCATAGTTCTAGAATTCCACCCTATTACTACTTTAAGCCATATGTTCAGCTACATAGTTCAATAACTAGGCAATAATGTTGATTTGAAGCTTCTTAGTTGGTTGGTTATGGTGAAATTTGAAACCATTGTGTTGGGAACACCTCGGAATAGCGATCAAGTGGGCATAGTAACAAGCATTAGTAATATACTCCCAATATATAATGAAATAGGGTTGGTTGGTTTGAGATCGGTAGGTTACACTGGTCTGACATGTTAGTCTAGTAGTTTAGTACAGTGTCTTGAGCCGAACGGTTAAGTTTCGAAACTGGTTGAACGGTAGTCCGTTGTGTCATTGGTTAAGTCACCTAACAGACATTGCCTGATCCCACTGGATTAATGGGTTCCACTAAATTGAAGTAATGTATCAATTATACACATCACACTGCAATAGCTCTGGTAACCCAACGATTGCCCATGTGTTCATCCCCTTGGTTTTTTTCCATTCACGGGAATAAATATGAATATCCTATCCTGAAACACATTACAACTGAATAGCTAACCTGCAATAATACTATAAATTCATAAAAACTTTACTTTCACTTTTTTAATATAAAACTATAAAATAAAGTGTTGTACTACAAACATCACAGCAAGGATACATAGTTTACTGGGTGGTTGTTCCAGTCCTTATAGAGGGAAACCGATAGGAAACTTGCTTGGTTGAAATCAGTGTTATTGGCTTGAACTTTTTATTCCAATAACTCTTCTGGTGGCTTGTTTCTTGCCAGTATGTTGATTCCATCGTGTTTGCGAAGTTCTTCCAAAAATCTGCATAGAAGAATTATGATACTTCAGGAAGTTGCCAATAAACTAACAATTCGGTATCAATTTTATACTCTGACAAATTATACACAGGAAAAAGAGACTTAGTTTAACAACTAGTCCAAATCTAATAATAGCTGTTACTTAACAAGAAATGATACTAAGCTGACCTTGTATTTCCTTGAGCCATCTTTCCCAGTGTGATAGCACAATTAGCTTTGCAATGTTTGCTGCTGGAATCCCTGCATAGCACTAACAGATGCCGGACCAAATCTCCATGCTTGTTTACCCGAAGTATTGGTTCCAGGCCGTTTGGTAGTTGAGCTATTACGCCAAAAAGCATGGCGGCATGACTCTGGTTCACATAAGATGTGCCTTCACTGTTGCTGTTCATTAGTAGGTGTCTTAACACAGTGTAATCTAAAACAAAAAAAAATTTTAATTTTGGAAATTTTGATGTCTAAGTGTGGCTATAGTTAACAGCCGATCCATCTTTAAAATTCTTGGATCTATTGCATCGATTACCTTCGTAACAGCAATCTTTCCAGGCTAGACTAAATTATATAAATGTAAAGGTAATAACAGTTGATTTTCTGCAATGGTGTTTGATAAGGTACTGGACTATCAGAGGTGTTAGATGTGTGTGTTACACAGACAGAGTGCAATACATGGGTAAAGATGATGTAATCCTACATCCTGTGTCTAAAGTAGCAATGTTACAAGACTACATGTCCAGGTACTAAATGTTTTACTAATTTAAACATACCTTTGTCTAATGTTGTGTAATATTCTATCGCTGCATGGAAGCTTTGCCCAATGAAACACATTATCTTCAGACTGTATGTTACAACAGCAAAGTCTGAATGCTAAACAAAGAAAGAAATTAGTCGATAAAACTGAGAGTTGCCCTGCAGGCCAAATGTATTCATTAACTTGTTGGGTTAGTGCAGTGCCTTTCAGCTAATGGGTTGGAGGATCGCAATAACTCGCCAGCTAGTCAGTTGTCCTTGGACAAAGCACTTAGCAGACATTGCCTGAATCTAGTGGATTAATAAATTCAGCGAAAACTGACTAAATGTCTTAATCATGAACAACAGACTACAATAGCACCAGCAACCCGATGATGGGCATCAGGTAATCTGAAGGTTTACCTGATGCCCATTTAGTCAGTTTTTTTCATGTAAGAAAACTTATATATACGTCAATTTAAAGATTAGTCGTAAATCACCTTGTATTTTTAATAAATAGGAATAAAACATAAATACTCTATGTCAGTTAGTTGTACACATTATCACAGTTAACAAGAATTGCAATATACATAAGCTGGTGGTGTAAGCTTAAGTTATGCATCACTAAATAAAAATTTAAACATAATAATCTTCTGAATTTCCATATTTTACCAAGATGATGCATTTTTGTCACCCCATGGATATAATAGAATATATTTTAATTTATATGCACAGTTAAATTGTGATAACTACCATGCATGTTGTGACAGCCAGGAATGTTTAATAATACAGGCAGACCAAAGTACCTTCATTAATTTGTAAAGCTGCTTCACTAGTCCATTACCATGTGCATCGTACACAGCTTTAGTCCGTTCCACTGAGCCTTCCATACACAGACTCATTACACTCAAGCATTTCTGCAAAAGAAATTTATACCAGTAAATAGACAACTTTTTTATCTTCTTAGTGATGTCAACAGATACTGATAAGAGATGACATTTTATACCGTAAGTAAACCGGTCTCCTTGGACTTAATGACCACCGAGTGGAGCAGAAGAGCAAGTGATTCACAGAAGGGGGAAATCCGTTTCAATCGAATAATTTTTGCAGTCAGTTGAAGAGTCTCTTCCATTGCACATGGGTTCGAAAGTCCACTCTTAATCGATTTCACGCAACGCTCCTGTTAGTGTCATGGAATCGTAACATCTAGCCCAGTGGTGTGGTGCAAAGGTCGAAATCTAAGTGGTCTTAGAGTTGGTGTCATTCTAGCCATCAAAGATATTGTGATCGGGTCCCTGGGCAGGGCACTTAACAAATTAGTAGTAAACTAGTGATGTAGTTTGGTAAGCTTCCTGCATTGTACTAGCTCTCGTAAGCTTACACATTACAATATCTGGTAGAGTTTCAAGGTGGACTGATCCGGTATATAGAAATGTCATGATGCTAATCCAAACTGTTCCTTGGGTGGCAAACAACTACATACGAGTTGTAAGTTTGAATATTGGCAACAATGACATAGATGACTGTCCATATCTGAGGCACATGATATATGTACATAAGAAACATACTACAAAAGACATGGCCATACTTGATTGACATGTTCTTTTGCAAATGTGTTTGTGTGTATAATTTAACTTTGTTTGAAATTTCATTTTTAGAACAAAATGCACAAAACTTATTAAATAACTTACCAGCGCTGCACTGATATTTTCCATGACCTTGTTGCTATGGGCAACCACATAGCAGATAGTCTGATGCTCCGTTAGTTGAACAATGCATCTCATCCTCAGCATAAGTGCTTCATAATCAGCAGTACCTACATCGTTCTATGGGAGAAGTCTTTGTAGGAGTTTGACATGACAGTAGATATCGTGTAGTAAAATGCATGATATTAAATCTAATTGTTTGGGTATACTGGCACAGGACAGAGAGAGGATGACAGAAAGGAGTGGTTGAGGTAAGGAATTTACTGAAAATTACACAATTATAGTCGTATTCCCAGAACAGTGAACAAGCTCATGACTACTATTACATCATTCAGTTTGTTTAATTTATTGTATGTAGACAGTGTGCTATAAATAATTATATTAATATGTATTATAACAAAGAAAACGGTGCAGACATTGTAACCAATTAGATTTGTGGGTTAGTGCGTTCCTTTTTAGACAAGGGGTTGCAGGTTTCGAAACTGGCCACAAGTCGGTTGTGACCTTTGGCAAGAAAATTAACAAACATTGCCTGAACCCAGTATATTGATTATTGGTTCTACCAAATTAAAGGAACATCTCAATTATACAGAACCCACTGCATTAGCTCGGGAAACCCGACAGTGAACACAAGGTAATCTGACGAATTTCAGTGCACTGTTAACCTGCCTCTTGCGTTTTTCAATTCACAGGAATAAACATAAATATCCTATCCTAAAGTCTAGTTTAACCTGCAAGACTCATGTCGAAAAATAATAGTACTCACTAAATGTTCAGTAAATGCAGGAAGCATTTCGTCCTCAAAGTCATTTGCCACAGCTTTCAGGAATCTACAACCCAATTGGGATAACGGAGGTAGATTCAATTTAAATTATTTACAGTTTTGACCAACCAGCATGACAAGAAACTACTAAGTCCTGGAGCAAGTGGAATTTTTGTCTGGTCTATAGCTAGGCGTAATTTATCAAAGTTGTATTACGGAATTAAGCCAGCTCAGTTACGTAATTTTTATGACGTTATCGTTATTTAAACAAACAACCAAAAATCGTCGAGTTTTTTGGGTGTATTTTAATGGTAGCCAAAGACAATGAAAGTTTATATTTAACTTCAGACTTAAAAGTCTTAACTAGACTGTTAGTTCGTCTGGAGTTAAAATAAATACACGAGTAAATAAGCCGCAGATTGTGGCGGCGTTGCCTTTTGTCTTACTGCGCTGATTATTGATAAGAAAATTGGAGCGAATCCAAGATCATGTGTATTTACCGCGAATTTGATTATTCCTACCAGTTGGTTCAAACTATTTTACTGGAACAAAAATGAATAAAACAACTTAATTTGCTAAAACTAAGACAAGGAATTGCTCAGATTATATATTTATAACGATGTTCAATTCTCGTTTGAAATAATTACAGACAAATGCGTAATTATGTAATTTTGATTTGACTTACGTAACGTAATTCCGACGTCCGTAATCATGTAACTGAATATAATTTTATAATTATGCCCAGCTCTAGTCTGGTCCTTTCAATAACACAAGCAAGCTGCTATATATCCAGAAACAGAGAAAATGACACTCTACTTATTAAGAACTTACTTCTATATACTAGTAAATCTTCTAAATACTACTAAAAGCAGCTACGGCTCTTGTAAAGTATAACCACAAATCTACTGACTTTTGTTCCAAAGAAAAATTGCAGAGAGTAGCAGCTGCAGCTGTGTTGGCATCAGCTTTTAGTGTTTTGGGACTCAATAGCAAGCAACCAAACCTGGCGTAATAAATTCGAATTATTGACAGATAAAATTTAATTTTGTACTGAGTTGGTACAGAAGGAGATTGTTAAAAACTTTTAAAAGGACTCTATCAGAAATCACGCAATAATTCAATAAAATAATTTAAAATTTTAGTACAGAATCGAAACTATGTACAAACAGCTTTTAAAATAAAACTCACTACCTTGCACAATTCATTGCATTAATCATAATTTCTCTGGTTGAAGCTTCAAGGGAAGACTCGTGAAATAAAGTGATAACGTCACGCTTTACTTGGTCATCCGGCCAGTTTGGAAAACTCAATAAAATCTGGTGGTGGTAAAGTACAAAATGTCAAATGAAACCAAATTAACATGTATTAGTAAACAAAGCTAAAAAGCTGTTTCAAAAATCAAATGGCTTTTCAAAAATTAAACTGGAAAAAAACGGCGTTAATTTTCCCAAGAAAGGTTTAACAAGCGAATAATAAAAAAAAAAATCCAGCTGGAAGTTGGATGAACGTAGAGAGCTCAAATAAAACTCACATCAGGCATTGAAGGAAGAGCAAGCATGGTTCTTAGGTTTTCTGCTTCGTTTTGGCATGCAGCGGTGAGCAAACACACAACCGACGACACCAGTTCACTCCCGTGGCATACAGTGGATGAAGTGGGATTCAACCTCGATTTTAAACACGTGGAAACACAGCCGTCATCTGAAAACAACTTGAATCCTCCATGCATTCTGAACATTGTCCGGGATTTTCCTTTGAATAAAAGTTAATTTTTTTATTTAATTAAAATAGGAATTATGTTTTTATGCAAAGGAGTCGAAAAATGGAATTTACATTAAATCCATTAAAACGGAAATGGTAAGCTACAATTCCTTTTCAAGAAAATGTTCTTTTTTAAGTACTGGTATGAAATTACAAACACCCCAATATGAACAGGCAGAAATTTTCACTATCGATCTAGTGACAATCACATACCATCAACTAGTTTAGCTTGCAGCACTCTTAACCCTCCGGCATAGTACATAAGGCTGCCCGATACATCTGATCCGACTTTTTTCTCCGCATCAATTCGATCTCGCAGAGTCTGGATCACCTGTTCAATGTTCACCGGATCCTGTTTGGCCTCGTCCTTGTGTTTCTCAGCTTCCACCTCAAGGTTGTAAATCCTACGATCTTCCTCAACTTCTTTAATGTATTCTGCAGAAAAGAGGTTGAATAAAAATAGAACGGTACCGGGAGGGTTCTGCTATGAAAACCGGAACAACATGGTTCGCATGATGCCTGCATGCTGCCAAGCATTGTACATTTCAGACATATACAAAGACTAAATTCCAGGTGAAAAAAACTTCTTAACAAAAGACATGCTGCACTTTAAAAAAGCTTTAAAAGGGAAATCAAGTTTATTGATCCATTACAATTAGATGTTTGTCGGTAAATATATATGCTGAAAACATTATACAAAATTGTTTTTTTTGTATACAGCAACCTTTTTGTCATTTTAATTCTGTAGGACTAGGTGAAGTATAACACATACATAAAATACAAATTATTTATTTAGCATATATAAATAAAAGGAACATACTACGGTGCAATTTAACTATTATATCAGTATCACTCAGAGACCTAAATAGTTGTTATTTTTTTTACCAAGTTAATTAGAATGTGAGATCTCCAACTTACTTTGCACCAATTTAGAGTTTTTATCGTCTATATTCAATAGTTCCTTAAACTGAGCAATTGCTTCATCGAATTTATGCATTTTCTGATACGCCCTTCCTTTAAACACGAACGCTTTAGACCATTTTTCGTCAATCTGGAAAATATGCCAAAAAAGTAAATGCTATAGGTCTATTAGAACCAGCAAATGTATAATAATCTTTAAAAACTAGGAGTTTGGGCAAAGTTGAAAATATTCATATATAGTTTGGACAGTAGAATTTGGTCATATTCCAATTTAATACTTATCTAAATAAAAAAACCTCTATCAAACATACCTTAACAGACAAATGTAGACCCATATTAGCTGGGTAGAAAACGATGTGCTCTAATAGTAAATTTACCTTTAGAGAAAAATCGCAGTCAGATATTGCTTCTTCACATTGACCTAACTTTAAATAACATGCTGCCCTGTTGGTATATAGAGGTGTCAAATCCTTTGCAATTTTAGTTCCTTCGGTGTATAGTTGAATAGCTTCAGAAAATTTGTTTTTCTTGTATTCCTGGTTACCCTGATCTTTTAGAAGATTGGCTTTTTCGTGTCGTTCTTTTCTAGCAGCTGTACGGCGCCTGGAATCTGCTTCTAGTGCGCCAAGAAAGTCTTCTTGGGATGTGTGTTGAGTAGAGAAATTTGCCAGCTGGAAAACATTTTACATCGCAAATATACCTTAAAAAAAGCAATATCTATCCATTTTAATAACTGCAGTTGCAAGCTCTCCAAAATTAATATCATATAAATAGCCATAAATTGAGAGATTAAAGTCTATCTATAAATTAAGTTGTTGAATAAAACTACATGGTACAAAAATGCATCCCAAATAACGTATTGATCTGCTAAACTTCTATTCAACTAGAGTATAACCTTTCTATTATACACATGGCATGTCTATAATACTTACAGCAGCATTAAAATGTAAGATTTGTGTTACTCGAGTGAACTTGCACACGCAAGTGAATTCTTACTCACAAAAATTTCGGAGATCTTTTCACAAAAGTTTATTAATAATTGTTTTTAATTTAAGGAAATTTGCATCACCAAGGACATAAATAAGGACAAAATAGCAAATATTTTACGGTAGCATGATACTATTACATTGCAACATACGTTTTCATTGCTGTAGGCTTCTTTGTTGATAAATGTCTTGTCGAAAGTTTTATTTTTGTTTAATTTTTCTAATTCGATATCAGCTTTGTTCAATGCTTGTTTTTGTTTGTTGGTGTCATCAGATGAAAGTCCTTTTACTATTTCATCTGATTTAAATAATTCATTGTTAACTTTTTTAGCGGCATATAATCAATTTTATTCTTTATTGCCATGTAGAGTTCATCAGCTAAATTAATTTATTGCTCAGTTAAAATGTGCATGGCTTGTTATATATATAGATTGTCCGGCCTTTGGTCTAGCAGTTAAGTACGTTGCCTTTTAATTGAAAGGTTGCAGGTGCGAAACTGGTCGGAAGCTAGTTAGTTGTGTCCTTGGGCAAGGCACTTTACGGACATTGCCTGAAACCAGCGGATTAATGGGTTCTACCAAATTGAAGGAGAGTGTCTATCATATACAACACACTGCAATAGCTCCAGTAACCCGACGATGGGCACGAGGTGATCTGACGATTGCCAGTGTGTTAACCCCCTTGGTTTTCCCATTCACGGGGATAAACATGAATATCCTATCCTATCCTAGTTTACTTATTTAGACTTTAGTCCAATACATATTAGGAAAGTTTATATAGATACAAACAATTAGTAGGTGTATAAAAGCTTTTCTTAAAGGGATCGTTTTTCTGCACTTATTTTTTATGTGGGTTTGTGGCCACGTGTAAATATACCGAAACTTAATAATTTATTCGATTTTATCATGTTTTAACAACTGTCGTTTTGCCGTTTTTTTAATTTTTAACAAAGGTCCTGCTTTGTGAATTCATCGTGAAAACAAAAAAATAAACCAAACTTACCTATACTTGATACCTTAGACAAAAAATTTTCAAAATCTTCTTTATCTTCAGCGGATTGCATGTTATCAATGTGGTATATTATAAAATATATGTTATTTTGTTCAATATCAGGATGTTAACTTAAAACATTGTTTATTTATCCTAAAAATTGTAGGCCTATACACAAACTTATATGTTTTAATGCAATTCATATTATTAATATGTAAATATATATATGCCATGTACTAAATGAAATATATATGTATTCGACATCATCCTAAATTAATCTTAGTACAAGTTTTTACTATTTTTGATTTCAAACATATTCCAGACATAGATTAATCAGAATGAATATCCCAAAAATAACTCTTATAATAATAAAATGGCAGTAAAAAAGGACAGTTTTGTGCTATTTTTCAAACCAAACTAAGGAAATGAAGCTTTCAGACCCACTTATTATTGCGACAACTAGCAACAATAAAATGCTAACCAGCTAAATCATTTGCATCAAATTTATGCTGCGAATAAGATATCGCTTCAATTTTTCGCCCGCCAAACCACCGTCCATTCAACACTTCTGTTGCTTTCTTACAAAACGCTGCTTCTGTAAATTCAACAAAAATTTTCACAACAACCGGAGAATTCAGTGCTTCATGTTGCTTTTCTTGGTAAATGACTACGCGACTGACTGATCCGAATTTTCCACACTCTTCTGTGACTTCAGACTCTAGATCATCATCAATGTCCTCTACATCCGCCATGTTTCGGAGCACCATGACTTTGGTAGCCTCTTCTTTGCGCATTAGTTTCTGCATAATCATATGCCTCGCTTCGACACCTGACAGTTTTACGTCTTCTTGTGCGCTAAGAGTGTTCGGCAGCTCCATGGTTTCCCTTGCAGTCTTTTGCTGGGTGAGTTGTGATGATATTGTGGTGGGCACTGCAATCCCGGGAGGGGGAATGTGAGAAGTGGTATGTTTGGGAAGCACAGGTGGGACAACAACTCCTGGACGTGGGATTGCAGCTCCCGTGGTAGGAAGTGCAGGAGAGACTGAGTTTTGTGGCAAAGGTGTATTACTAAATGAACTACCTGCAGGTATAGTCACACCCACTGGTGAAATAGCTTTCCCAACACGCAGATATTGCCCACCCAGGTCAAATAAATTCATGGATGTGACAGCATCATTTGCTGCTTGTAGAGTATCAAACTCAATAAAGCCGTAGCCCTTGTGTTTTCCTGTAAGAACATCAGGCACAAGACTGCAAGACAGTATGTTTCCAAAAGCTGAAAATACAGACTTTAAATCCTCCGTATTTAAGTCAGTATGCACAGAAGATACATATATTCTCTTTTGCTGCTTAGATTCCTCCAAGAGTAAATCGATCACCGGGTGACTTTGGGGCATGTTAGCAGGTCGGCCCACTTTAATAGATCTACCGCCAAGCATAACACCACCCATTTGATCCAATGACAGTTGAGCAGCCTCTGGGGTTTCATATTCAATGAAAGCAAATCCTTTATGCTTTCCAGTAATTGGATCAAATGACATGTTTATAGTTTTGAAAGGCCCGAATGGGGAAAAGGCATTACGGATAATTTCCTCTTTTAAGTCATAATATATGGAACCTACATATATTCTACACATAAGCACGAGAGCTTGTTGTTTTTGTAGATACATGTTTTCACTACCAAGGCCAGCCGGAAAGCCAGGCAAAGGCGGTGTTGCTGTTGTGACCAACGCATTTTCGACTGCTAGTTTTGCTTGGGTTTGCTGTTTTAGAAGTACATGTTTAACACTCTCCTGTACGGCATACCTCTTTGCTTTAGCAAGAGATTCCCTTTGCTGGGGTGTCAGTGGTGGTCCAATAATTGTTGGCAGCTTAATTAAATCCTCATTGTCAATACTTGTTTCAGTAATCGTAGACATGCTTAAAAGTGTAGAGCAATCAAAACACTAAATTTAAGTTTTATTTCTGTGATTGACAATCACTGATTGTAGGTAAATTAATACTTACAACAGCATTATTATTACAAATCACCAAGGATAATTTTTCCTGTCACATAATATGAAGTTTTAAATAAAGCGGGATAAAACAACGGTTGCCATACTCTGATCACTCAAGCACACCAAACAGCGAAAAAAAATTAGCATCCGGTTAAAAAAATAGTATCAGGTTTAGATTCCGTAATCAAACTTTCATTCCTTTTCTACCTAACCGGGCTGGCACTCTTACCGAATTATCCGTCCCCTGTAAGTATCCATATATCACTCGCGACAGTTTTCGTATACAAAACATACATAAACCGCTGCCGGTGAGGAAAAACAGGGAAATTTTAGTTCGTGGCCTAAAACTAAGAATGCCATCGCAAGTACTTTAGTTTATTCAAATAGAATTATAAATTGTTATACCATAGAGTACTAATATATTAGTACTCTATGGTTATACACTAGAATGGAAAAACACAAGCGTCAATATCACGAGGGGCAAACAACAGATTGCTACACGAACGAGCAAGGTAGCGTTCCCACACAGACAATCGTTGGCCTGCGCGTTCTGTCATGTTTGGTCGAGCTATACAGTGTGTTGTGTATACGTATAGGATAATTAAGACGTTTATTTATTTTTATTAGCAAATGCAATGTCCACACAACCGACTGGAGATGTGTGGGCTCGCGCTTTTTAAAAGCTGATAGCTTGTAGTTGGCTGGGTTAGTTTAGCCGGCTGCCTTACGGTCTCTGGCGAGCTGCGCAGCGGAAAGTCTATGAATTCACTTTCCACAGATCGCCTACAAATAATTATTGTAGCCACGATTTATAAAGTCTTGATCTTACACTCGAATTCTATAACTCTTGATTCGCTTTAGTTGTATTCTGCGTCTCATTCAATATACGGTTTATTCGCGACTCAAGTTACTTGGTACGTCATTCAGCATGACGCCAATTGTATAGATAGTCTAAGGTACGTTATACAGCATGACGCAAGTTATCTCAAGTACGTTATTGTAGGTTACATTTTTAGGTTATTTAAATTTCCAGAATATATAGGGAATTTACAAGGTGCGCAAAGTTTACGTGCGAGACGTTTCACATCTGCACGTTTGACTAACTGTGGGAATTGGGTGCAAAAACTATGTTAATGATTTAAACGGCAAAAATACAAAAGGCCCGTACAAGGTGATAATTACGTACAAAGTAATAAAACGTGAGAGTCGGTAAACTTGAAACGCAAAAAAACGACGTTAAAACACAAAATATTTTAGACATAAATTAAAACAAATATATACTATACGAAATGCTACAACATCTCATTTTTTCCACATTTTGTTAAGTGTGAGAAAATAAAATCACGGTCTCGTTGAGCATTTCGGATGTTCAGTCGAAATAACAATCGAAGTCATGTGGTGAACGATCTCACGAAGTTTCGAGCATTTCACACGTTTATCCTGCAAAAACCAGAATAACCTGGTTTGGGAGAATTAAGTACAAAGCTAGAATTGCGCAATCGTGCATAAAAATCTGGTGTCATGTATGTTAATGCGTGATAAATGTTAGGTGGAATATGTAGTAAAAGTGACATCTCATATTCAAGGTAGCAACGCCACAATTTGCATCACATGCTAGCCATATTTTTTATACTTTGCCAGCTAATAAACCAAGGCGTGTACGCCTGGTTACTCACTACCGAGTGAGCCTGAAATAAATGCAGCGAAGATCTCGCTATATGCGACGAAAGCGCAATTAATAAAAACGCAAAAACAAAAACCGAGCGACCTGTCATATGTAGGTTTTACGACTCGTAACGAATAAGGGAAATAATCTTGCGCGGATGTATTTCCATCAACAAACAAAAGAAAACTTTTAGTAAGCAGGACATAAGCCGTGTCTCGTCATTACTGTGCGGTGTTTGTAAAAGCCTGTTTTACACACGAAATATATTCGGTTCGGAACATCCGACACATTGACTGAGAGGCGATTAAACAATTATACATCGCATTTACATGCGGCGCGATTACCATAGCTATACGGAAGTACGCTGGTATCGTTTAATAAACTGTGGCGTTGTGAAGCGGGTGCGCTCACTTATTTACACAGCATGAGCGCAAACGCGCGGGGGTAGGGCGATCTGATTTCGCAGGATATAAGAAACAAAACTCGAGCCGCTGCTAAAACGAGTGTGTAATCGCGTAAACAAGACGCATAATTTGCGTGAGGCGATTAAAAGAAAACTAACGCCTTGTCGGCGGTAACATTGAAAATCTGGCGCGAACGAACAAAACAAACGTCATTCGACGTGTAAATGCGCCTATTATACCGGATGGGTTGGCGCAGCATGGCATCATTGAATCAAGCTCATGATAGCATAATCGTAAAAGCGTTACTGACCTTGTTTAAGATGGAGTGCATATGTAGCAGTTGTTAAAGGCGCGTTTGCTCTTCGTGTTTGTAAGAAGTCTGTAGAGTAAAACACCGATATTATGCATTCTTGCAATAGCCTAGTACCATTCAACCAAACCAGGAACACTAGTATTTGCAATCGTTGCAGACTAATAATTACATATAGTATAAAAATACTAATAAAACTTACAAAAAAATAATCTAGAAGCTACAAAATAATAATACAACCCTTTCATATTTCGTAAAGGGAACGTCGTCTTTCGTATTCTCATCTTTCGTCGGCGAAAGCGATGCTTATAAACTTGATTTGTATAGTGAGCGTTGTCTTGTTGAATAGTCACCATCTTCGTCCAGCGAAAAGGGGCGTTTCTTACTTGATGCTTGAAATTACTTGGTTTTGAATTTTCTTCTTAGATAAATTGCGTTGGGCCACTCGTCGTTGCCAATGTACTTGAAACTTCTAGTTGAAGTTGACGTCGGAAATTGTTCGTTTCGGTAAGGTGCGTATACATTATCACGTCGGGCTCAACAATGTGGGCTCGCGCTTTTTAAAAGCTGATAGCTTGTAGTTGGCTGGGTTAGTTTAGCCGGCTGCCTTACGGTCTCTGGCAAGCTGCGCAGCGGAAAGTCTATGAATTCACTTTCCACAGATCGCCTACAAATAATTATTGTAGCCACGATTTATAAAGTCTTGATCTTACACTCGAATTCTATAACTCTTGATTCGCTTTAGTTGTATTCTGCGTCTCATTCAATATACTGTTTATTCGCGACTCAAGTTACTTGGTACGTCATTCAGCATGACGCCAATTGTATAGATAGTCTTAGGTACGTTATACAGCATGACGCAAGTTATCTCAAGTACGTTATTGTAGGTTACATTTTTAGGTTATTTAAATTTCCGGAATATATAGGGAATTTACAAGGTGCGCAAAGTTTACGTGCGAGACGTTTCACATCTGCACGTTTGACTAACTGTGGGAATTGGGTGAAAAAAACTATGTTAATGATTTAAACGGCAAAAATACAAAAGGCCCGTACAAGGTGATAATTACGTACAAAGTAATAAAACGTGAGAGTCGGTAAACTTAAAACGCAAAAAAAACGACGTTAAAACACAAAATATTTTAGACATAAATTAAAACAAATATATACTATACGAAATGCTACAGAGAACCAATGTTGATGTAACTGGA
>CH002985.1:90466-135246 GCA_000149265.1 Ciona savignyi | reverse complement strand
AATACACCGTGCAATACTCAATATACCGCACAATACTCAATACGCCGTACAATACTCAATGCACCAGGAAATACTCATTAAGGTTTATTTATAGGAATTAAGATTATAGGTGAGGCGTCCAGAATATTTGTTCACCTATTTAACCACTGGGTTAAGGAAACATCTGGTTAGTACCTTGCCGAATGAAACAAGCGATTTGTTGCATTTCCCTGAAAATTAGAAACTCATGGTTTCACTTTGACATTGCTTTAAACCAATTTGTCAATGCATGTTTTATTTCAATACATCTTTTGTTGAAAGGTATCAGGCACGACCGTATATCTCCCTCCTTGATTTCTTTGTTACGTCACATTAATAGCTTTTATTCCCGAATGTTTAAAATTTCTTCCTCTCTCTATATGATCTTCTGCAGATAATCATCCTAGCATAGACTGTCCATGCTACAATATCTCTTGTATACAACCACGGTTGTAATCATGGTTCGCCCCCATGTTGTTCCACTGAGATCCCCGACAACTTTTAATACAAACAACGCCACCTTGCGGTTAGACCGTTGGTACAAAAAAACAATGTTTGGTGCGGCTGAATGGCAATTTATTGGCGGTGATTTTTCTTTTTTTTGATTTAAATATTTTTTAAGATTGATCGCTTATCGTCGTCGCTTCTTCCCTTTCTTTCCTTTGCGTCCCTTCTTGCGTTTGGACTTTCGTTTACGGTTGGCTCGTTTAGGAGATTTGCGTGATCGCTTCTTTCCCTTGCGGCCACGTTTCTTGGATCGTCGTCTATTCTCTTCTTTTTACCATTCTTGGATATCATTCCACATTTCTTTTTGCCCTTCTTGGATTTCTTTCCCTTTCGCTTCTTTTTGCCTTTCCTGCCCTTCTTGCGGCGACGGCGGCGTTTCTTGGCCTTCAAGCCACGCCCTTTCCCAGTCAACTTGAACCTCCCGCTCCTATTTCGATAGATATGACCGGATTTGTTCATTTGCTTTAAAGCCCGACCGACTGCTTTTCCACGTTTCACATGAATCAACATGGCAAACTTCTAAGACAGAATCGGCAATAACTTACACAGTGATAACAACTTCAAAGAACACATGCAGGGCATATTAAAACATGGCAAACAGAACCAGGTGCTCGTGATTACTTCATCTGAACCGTATGATATTGTGGGATGAGGAAAATATACTGAAACGTAACTTGTGCTGGAAGTGTGACGGGCCACATGAAATAATTTCAGATCTTTTCGGTAAGATAAACACGTTTTCACACAATAAATTGAGGTGAAATTTTTAATTTTGTGGGAAATTACTACGGATTGGTGCACATCTACACATAATTAGCTAACATTTTCTGCCTAAACTCACATTAAAACTTAATGGTAATCATTTTTTAGTAACCGCGGTTTTATTAATTGGTGCCCCGCGGTCATAAGATCTTCTGATTGCTTTGTTTAACAAAGCGTCTTGTTTGTGGTTTTGTTTGAAAGACAGTATTTTACAAAAGTGTATTATTTAAATAAACATTATTTCAAAATTAACGATATCAAAAGTTCATAACTATTATCTACTGAACTGTTTAAGCTTGGTATAAATCATCGATTGACTATACTTGTAATGGTTTTAAAAGTTTGGCTAATTTATATACGTTGAAATAATATACTATATTACGTTATGGATTTTATACTGTAAAGGATTTTCCGTGTTTATTAACGTTATGTAGACATTTTATCAGTGTATTTTAACTTTATCATTGTTAAACCTACAAATTTCCTTGCAATTTTATGTAAATAAGCCGCACCTGTTCCGAAATATCAACTGTCATAGCTATAACTCCACCAGAAGATATTCTTTTTGTATATTTTTGTTTCGTATATTTATGTTTTGTTTTCGTATTTTTTTATATAGTTTTGTGTTTCCACCTCATTTATACTGGGATGGTATATTAATGTTTGGTTCGGTATTTTAAATTTTTTGGAAAATTTCCGGGTACATTGGGTCATTTGAATGCTTTTAGCTGTTTATCGTTTACTTAGTTAGAAATTTGAGTAAACATCCCCTTCTAAATCGAAAATATCGACAATAAAGCACAAAATGCACAAAACGCCTCTTTTTCTTTCCGATAACAAATTCCGATAACAAAAAATCCATTTTTGTTTTTGTAAAATATAAGGTCGTTTCAAAATAAGAGCAGTGAAAAAAGCGAGATGTAAAAAAACAAAATATATAAAAAAAAATAAACTGAGGGAAATCAATATGGAAATTCAAGGAAAACCCATAATTAATATAGAAAAATCGGAGTTTATGACGGGTCAACGAAATTCAAGTAGATATGGAAATGGTAGTAATTCAATAATCTCGCAATTTCATCTTTGCCCCATTAAAAAGATCTTTACAAATTATGAATTTGTTATTGTGAGAGTTTTTGTTGATTTCAATTATTATTTCCTATTTTTCGTGACTTCATTATTTTCTCTCATTTGCCTTTTCATCCTTTGTTCTCTTTATTTTGTACACGTGTAAGTCGTGGCTTTAGTTCGTACTTTCGTAATTTTGACCAATCTCTTGTGATCTGATGGATTGCTGCAACTAACCCAACAAACTCAGTTACAGCATTCAATAAACTTCGTGAACCGAATTCGTCCTTGTTAAACTCATCGAAAAGAAACAAGAGCGGGCGGTATTGATCAACTAGAACGAAGTAAGCGCAGCAAGAAAAGAACGAGCACAAGCACGCCAAATTAACCAGAAGCACATAACCTTGCCACGAATTTCCTGTACCGGCATCGAACTACCTGGTGTTGGCCTATACAGTCAAGTGTGATCATGCCGCCGTACATTTGAGTGTGGCATTCCCAATAATAACGACAACAAGGATTGGAAATGATCTTCGGCGGAAAAATTAAAACCATTAATATTGACTCCTAACACACCGTATAGTACCGTTTTTCCCTGATATTGCTGCATCTTTTTAACTTTCGACACGGTAACGATTTTGTTATCAATTTGCGTATAGTAATCTTTAATAAATTTAAAATTACACCACTGAAATTCCTAGGCAAGGTCAAAGACCAGCTGAAAAACACCATATTAAACATGTTACGAACATCCTCCACATCCGCACCTCAGGATGCAACACCTGACACACAAGATTCACCACTACCCCAGCGGGAAGTTTGTACTCGAGCGAAGGTTCGTGACTGAACCAATTGTGTAGCGCCTGATAGCCTGGGGCAGTCGGCTTACTAAACCAAACGCTTGTCACCCCAGTTGTGTACAACCTTCTCAGTCGAATGACCCCGGTTTCATTTCGAGCAACCTCCGGTCCTCAAGCTTTTCCCACACTCCGCAAAAACTTGGTTTCACTGCGCTGAGAGCACCTTCAGGCGTTTGGGAATCACGTCACAGCATGTTATGTTCCACGCCGTAATATCTGTCTTACTCGACTACGCGTTTTTAAGAGTCCAACACGCTTTAGAATGTGATGCTGTTAACTCGTTCGACATGATAATACGGGCATTGTTACGCACGTACGCACGACACAGCGACAACGATTTGAATAATCCTTTTGTCGCGCTTTGATATCAGTGATAGTTTACCAACCGAAATAGTAAATAGAATGCGTTCCCAGTTAGGCGTGGACAAGAACAGTGCGTTCGAAGAGAGCAAATTATGAGAAGTAATATCATCGTTTTAATACCAGTTTCGGTAACGACCATATTAAGGTCACGAAACGATTTTGCGTAGATAAGTTAGCTTCGTGTGCTGACCACATGGTTTTGGGTTTGCATCCGTACACTGCGTTCGAATCCCGCAGACACTGTCTTCGAATCCCACCAAATTATCGTTTTGGGTTATATAGGAATTACGACATCCTACACGAATATCATCATCACAAGAACAGCCACCGCGCAGTACAACCGCTACGGACTCAACACTTCATACCGCTCACCCAACCACCCTCTTAACAACAGCAATACAATCAACCCAACAACGAATATGTATTGACAGAAGCGACAATTTGAGTTTTTATATCACGTTTTGGACACCGTGCACGTAACTGCCGTGCGCCTTGTGATTGGACTTCTGTCGCACCGTACCAAACAAACGAATTAGGATTTTTCTTATATTTTCATGTACCTGTGTGGTACCCTCTTATCAGTTGTTATTTGTGCACGACGAAGCGAATCCGCTTAGATTTCTCATCGACACTGGTGCTGCTCTATCAATCATTCCGGCGTTGGACAACGAACGATCCGTGTATCATTGCCAAATCACTTTAGTTGCACTAAATACTCCAAACATTTCCACCTTCGGTGACAAGACATTAGATATGTTAGGTTCTTCGCATCCTCATGGCTTTGCACCATTAATGGCTCGTCAAAGCCGCAACGGCTGGCTAGGCTATTTACCTTGGGATCTCGGTTTGAGAGCTGCTTTTAAACGTTATCTTGGTTTGTTCATTGCGAAACTCCTGTACGGCACGCACTCCGTTTGCTGGGACATTTATTTGAACCGACTGAGGTCCAGATTAATCCGGAACGTCCTTAAACGAGCTACGATACCGAATGTAAAACCTGCGACCAATTCCAACTCGACCCCCTTGCGAAACTCTATTTAACATTACCTTACAACTATTGTTCACATGTGTTTGTACGTGTGGTCAAAGTCAGGCGATCACTGCAGTGCCAGTAAGACGGACCTTTTCGCGTCATTTACAGTTCCGACAAGTATTTCATCATTGATCTGGTTACACAAACGACTACATCGATCGACTAAAACCAGCGTTATTCGATATCACAGAAGTCGCTGACCCCTTACCCAGCGTTGAATGCCACGTCAGTCGATATCGACCCAGGAAAGTACCAGTCTCCCGCAAACACGCAGCACTCAGTTACACACCGACCATCCACGATTCACCCGTTGGACGAACACGTGTCGGGCGCGTTATACATAGATCCCCACACTTTCCATGTATGAAACAAACCTTTAGGAAGGAAGTCTCCAAGTTACCCTGAATCTCACCCTATACCTACACCTACGCGAGTATTCGTTCTTGTCACCAAACTCCTATTTTATTTTTATTTTTTGTAGAACGTATTTCCCAAGGTTACTTGCGGTATGTAGTCAAGTCACTTTAGCATTGTTTAACCTACAAATCTCCTTACAATTTAATGTTAATGAGCTGCACCAGTACCGAAAAGACATCACTTGATTGGACATTTTCTTCCTTATTATTTAAAGCGTAAATGTAACTGATCACATTTTTCAAAGAATTTATTAATTGTTAAAATATAAAGTTTTTTATTTTTTTACCCAGTGTTGCCTTTTTGGTTTGTTTTATGTTTATTTCGCTTATCCGTTATAACCGACTCGTGTGTCATTACTTTGTTTGACTTTGAAAATATTTAGTAAATGACGAGATCTAGACGAGGGTGGTCGGGTTTGGGAATAATTGGTGGGTCGCTGCAGATATACTAGATGATCCCCACAAGTTGTTAGAGCACGCAAACGTATCATCGATAACAAGCGAGCATTCTTATTTAACAAGAACGGTAACGCGACAAGAACTGACGAAATCAACGACGGGCATCGAATTCGTCCCTCCGAATTCCTTGGTAAACTCATCGGAAAAAACAAGAGCGGACGGTAGCGATCAACTAGAACGAAGTAAGCGCAACAAGAAAAGAACGAGCGCAAGCGCGCCTAATTAACCAGAAGCACACAACCTTGCCACGAATGTCCTGTACCGGCACCGAACTACCTGGTGTTGGCCTATACAGTCAAGTTTGATCAAAGCTGCCGTACATTTGAGTGTGGCGATCCCAATAATAACGACAACGAGGATTGGAAATAATCGGTGGAAAAAATGAAAAGCATTAATATTGACTCCTAACACACCGTATAGTACCGTTTTCCACTGATATTGCTACATCTTTTTAACTTTCGACAGGGTAACGATTTTGGTATCAATATTACGTATAGTAATCTCCAATAAATTTAAAATTTCAGCACTGAAATTCCTAGGCAAGGCCAAAGACCGCCTGAAAAACACCATATTAAACATGTTACGAACATCCGCCACATCCGCACCTCTATATGCAACACCTGACACACAAGATTCACCACTACACCAGCGGGAAGTTTGTACTTGAGCGAAGGTTAGTGACTGAACCAATTGTGTAGCGCCTGATAGCCTGGGGCAGTCGGCTTACTAAACCAAACGCTTGTCACCCCAGTTTTGCATAACCTGCTTAGTCGAATGACCCCGGTTTCATGTCGAGCAACGTAGCACCAGAACCAAATAGCACCTTTTCCCCTATCCTATAATCCTCTACCTGGTCCGGTTCTCAAGCTTTTTCCAGTTCGGCCACACTACGCAATAACTTGGTTTCACTGCTCTGAGAGCACCTTCAGGCGTTTGAGAATCACGTCACAGCATCTTATGTATCTGTCTTACTCGACGACGCTTTTTAAGAGTCGAACACGCTTTAGAATGCAGTGCTGTTAACTCGTTCGACATGATAATACGGGCATTGTGACGCACGTACGCACGAAACAGCGACCGTGATTGTGACAATCTTTTGTCGCGCTTCGATATCAGTGATAGTTTACCTACCAAAATAGTAAATAGAATGCGTTCCCAGTTAGACGTGGACAAGAACAGTGCGTTCGAAGAGAGCAAATTATGAGACGTAATATCATCGTTTTAATACCAGTTTCGGTAACGACCATATTAAGGTCACGAAACGATTTTTGCCTAGATAAGTTAGCTTCGTGTGCTGACCACATGGTTTTGGGTTTGCATCTGTACACTGCGTTCGAATCCCGCAGACACTGCCTTCGAATCCCACCAAATTATCGTATTGGGTTATATAGGAATTACGATATCCTACACGCATACCACAAGAACAACAGTCCCACCGCGCCGTACAACCGCTACAGACTCAACACTTCAGACCGCCCACCCAACCACCCTCTTACCTACAGCAATATTAACAACCCAACAACGAATATGTATTGACAGAAGCGACTATCTGCTATTTTATTTCATGTTTTGGACACCGTGCACGGAACTGCCTTGTGATTGGACTTCTGTCGCACCGTACCAAAAAAACGAATTAGGATTTTTCCTATATTTTCATGTACCTGTGTGGTACCCTCTTATCAGTTCTTATTTGTGCACGACGAAGCGAATCCGCTTAGATTTCTCATCGACACTGGTGCTTCTCTGTCACTCATCACGGCGTTGGACAACCATCGATCCGTGTATGATTGCCAAACCAGTTTAGTTGCCCTAAATAATAAATACATTACCACATTCGGACCACATCGCGACTATATTACTGATCCCTAATGTTTCGGCTAACGATGTTCTAAGCTATGACGATTTTTTTGATCCGTTCCCGTTCGTATTTGATAATTCTCGTTTCAAAGAGTAGTTTACGATCTCGAAACAACAAGGGGCCCACGGCGTCTGCGGATTTAAAGATGGGAGCCAGTCAAACTAGCAGCAGCTAAAAAGGACATCTTACGTCCATCTAACACTAGCTACGTGTCGCCTTTACACTTTGTGAGACATCAGACGACTTTTGCCGAGTAACAGTCGATTACCGCCAACTTAAGCTTCGAACCGTGCCCCCTTTGCAATCCATTTCCTCTATTACCATTCATTCTTACAGAACAAAACAGGACACTTGTCTCCGCACTGCAAACTCGCTTCGAAAGTGTTCCGCTAGACAGAGTCTCGCCATTTGAGTTATATAAGCGAGTTTGCATGTCGGCTTAAATACCTGAAGAGTAGCTGTAGAATTCAACAGGGGCGAAGCCCTATCCTACGTTGCCAACCCTGTGTAGGCGAATTTGAGCTGCTCCACGCACTTGACCATTGATTGCCCTATTTTCTATATTTCACATAAAACACCGTCTTGTGCTGCCATGTAGTTGCGGTAGCAAATTAACGATGAGATATTCGCAATCAAGTATAGAAATACTGACAGATAGACACGTATACATATAGAAACAGAAACACAATTCTGGGTTTGCTTTCGTGCGATCCAGAACAGCTCAATCCATAAACCTGCTTCCACGCAGTAAAAACAGAAAAGGCCGAAATTACTATGACCTTTCAAATCGGCAATGACGCTTCATTGGGCACACAGAAATCGGGAATTTACACAATCATACACTATCGGGAGCATGTACACAATCATACACTATCGACCCTGCTTACTCAGTGATCGGTAATATAGCAAAACTTCGAATGGATATGGCAAAACGTCGAATAGACATGCTAAACGCGTTCATAGATAAAGCAGGTAACGAATTGGATTATAATCAATATACCGATGGATGTTTTCTAATCTTAACGAGAGAAATTGTTAATTACCAAGTTAAGAGAAATAAACCACTCACAGCTTAAATCTCAGAGCACCTTATCCACAATTGTGTTACATTACCTCATACTTCTGGAAGTATTTAAGGAGTTTATTTGGTGCCTATTGGAGAGACACTAGATTGTCCTTACAATGTCGTATTTATTATACTAAAATGACTCCGACAAACCGCAATTCCACAACGTCACGGAAGGTTGGTTTTTATTGCTGATAATATACAACCACATCCACATTATAGACAAGGATCGATGAATAATTTGTTCGTAAGATGAATACGGCAAAATATAAATAATTCTTCACGGCAAAATATAAATAATTCTTCATAAAGGTAACGTAAGTTGGAGCTGCAGCCGCAACAAGGTAACGTAATATCACGTGATAATTGCTATACTCTTTAAAACTACATGTTTATACCATCTACCATCTCTCTCCAAACAGGCCATCACTCAAAATAAAGTGTAAAAGGGGAGTTAGTGATAACTACACGTGAAGCACATAATGAACAATGACAATTCGTGGATTTACTACAGGTTATTCGGAACCATCACCGCCTATTGCTGTATACAGTGGGTGGGAAATCAGTGATGACGAGATGAAGTACAAAAAGAACAATGACAAACTGCGAACTACAAATTTTTGTATATAGTTTAACTTTTAGTTAAAACATCGTTTTTTTAAGTTCTGGGAAGTTAAAATTGTTACACCAGTTACTGTGAAAATAAAACTAGCAGTAGCCATCTTTGTTTCGCTTTTTCCATTCATTTTCGATTTTTTAACACTATATGTATTTATATAAGTATATCCCTTCTGCTAATTACTATTGATATTTTTTTCTTTTATTGCCTCTGTTTTCTTTGTTATTCAAATATTATTCGATATTCACAAGAAATATGGCAACTACGCAGTAGTTTACCGCCGATCAGACTGACATCATGATAGAGACCGACAGTGATTTTGGTGATGAAATACCATTCTTGTCAGCCATATGTGACGTCATCACGCTTAGTTGACGTCATCCAAAAATATAAAACAAAAGTTCGTAGGAAATTTTATTCTAAACAACTGTGTAATACGTTACTAACTTTTACACGCTACCAGTAACGAGTAATTAGAGTATGAAGTATTAATTATGACGTAATTACGAATACTACGACGTAATAAAAAAATCCCAATTTGTAGAAAATGTTTTACTGAACAACTTTGTAATAGATAATTTTCCCTAGTCCAACACCCAACGGTTTCGCAGAAAATGAGGTCAAAGCAAAATTACTAAAAAGTACCAAGAACGGCAAAAGTTCCTTCGTGGTGAAAGGGTCTACAGTGGAAGTTACTCGTTATATTGCATAAGGGGAAGACCCAAAAGTAAGACTGCCGATTTGCGAATGTTCGGCACCGGTTATTCTACAACAGCCGACATTTCGAAACTGTTGAAGATTCACTTTATAATGTCAGAAAAATTTTAGTTAAATAAAATAAACCGAGAAAGGGACAAAAGTAACTTTTAACCCGCAACACGAGAAAATATTTTAAATTTTAAATTAATAACTTGGTTACCCTATTTAGATAACATGGATATTAAGTTTAATTTGATAACTTGGGAACCGATTAGATTCTGCCTGCAGAAACACTTTTTTTTCGTTTTGTATAAAATATTCCAAGATTGATGAGGTAGCCAGGGAAACCGATTGTTTCTGCAAGCAAAAAAGTATTCCGTTTACTAAACAAAGAGATTTAAAAATAATGGTTGTTCACACATGATTAAATACCTCTTAGTTTTTGGTTAAATTCCACCGGGAAAACAATTGCGGGCCCTAAAATGTATAAGAATTTTATTTAGTAGTCGATATTCTTTGGTATTCGACACCTTAGATCTATGGAAACAGTTTATCGTAACATTTAGGTATTTAATGTTGTTTTTTATATGCCATTTTCCATTGGTTTCGGTTTGCAGAAACAATCTCTTTACACTTTTTGAGATTTTTTGTTATCAATTTTGCGTATAGTAATCTCCAATAAACTTAAAATTTCAGCACTGAAATTCCTAGGCAAGGCCAAAGACCGCCTGAAAAACACCATATTATACATGTTACGAACATCCTTCACATCCGCACCTCTGGATGCAACACCTGACACACTAGATTCACCACTTAACCAGCGGGAAGTTTGTACTTGAGCGAAGTTTAGTGACTGAACCAATTGTGTAGCGCCGAATAGCCTGGAGCAGTCGGCTTACTAAACCAAACGCTTGTCACCCCAGTTGTTGTACAACCTGCTTAGTCGAATGACCCCAATCCTATAATCCTCTAACGGTCCCGAAGCTTTTCCCAGTTCTCCGCCATAACTTGGTTTCACTGCTCTGAGAGTTTCTTCAGGCGTTTGAGAATCACGTTACAGCATGTTATGTTTGACGCTGTGATATCTGTCTTACCCGACTACGCGTTTTTAAGAGTTGAACATGCTTTAGATTGTGATGCTGTTAACTCGTGCGACAGGATAAAGCGGGCATTGTTACGAGCGAATGCACGAAACAGCGACAGCGATTTGATAATCTTTTGTCGCGCTTCGATATCAGCGATAATTTACCCACCGAAATAGTAAATATAATGCTAAGCGTGGACAAGAATAGTGCGCTCGAAGAGAGCGAATCATGAGACGTAATATCATCGGTTTATACCCGTTTCGGTAACGACCATATTAAGGTCACGAAACGATTTTTGCTTACATAAGTTAGCTTCGTGTGCGGACGACATGGTTTTGGGTTTGCATCCGTACACTGCGTTCGAATCCCACAAACACTACGTTCGAATCCCACAGACAGAGTCCGATTAACTCGTCCTTGGAGAGGGGACTCGAAAGTCGAACAAACAAACTATCGTATTGGATTACCACAACAACAGCCCCACCGCGCCGTACAACCGCTACGGACTCAACACTTCAGACCGCCCACCCAACCACCCTCTTACCCACAGCAATACTATCAACCCAACAGCGAATATAGGATAGGATAGGATAGGATAGGATAGGATAGGATAGGATATTCATGTTTATCCCCGTGAATGGGAAAACTTTAACACACGGGCAATCGTCAGATCACCTCGCGCCCACCGTCGGGTTACCAGAGCTATTGCAGTGTGTTGTGTATGGAAAATATGTGTTGACTGAACCGACAATCTGCTATTATAATTCACGTTTTGGACACCGTGCACGGAACTGTCATGCGCCTTGTGATTGGACTTCTGACACACCGTACCAAAAAAAACAAAAAAGGATTTTTCCTGTATTTTCATGTTCCTGTGCGGTACCCTTTTATCAGTTCTTATTTGTGCACGACGACGCGAATCCGCTTAGATTTCTCATCGACACTGGTGCTGCTCTGTCACTCATTCCGGCGTTGGACAACGAACGATCCATGTATCATTGTCAAACCAGTTTAGTTGCACTAAATACTACAAGCGTTTCCACATTCGGTAACAAGACACTAGATATTCACCTACCTGATCTCGGCAGTTTAAGTTGGAAATTCCAGTTTGCAAACGTCAGACATGCTGTTCTAGGTTTGGACTTTCTCGACTACGTCGATATTTTAATAGATGTTCGTCACGGCACATTAATACGCAGACACGCAGCAACAGCACCACCTCGCGTCAATATTTCTCATACGGATTCGCCTAAAGTTTTGGCTAACGATGTTTGTTCTAAGCTATGACGATTTCTTTGATCCGTTCTCGTTCGTCTTTGATAAGTCTCGTTTCAAAGAGTAGTTCACGATCTCGAAACAACAAGGGGCCCACGGCGTCTGCGGATTTAAAGATGGGAGCCAGTCAAACTAGCAGCAGCTAAAAAGGAGGTCTTTAAACTTATCGACCAAAGCATCTTACGTCCATCCAACACTAGCTACTTGTCGCCTTAACACCTAGTGAGAAATCAGATGACTCGTACCGAGTGACAGTCGATTACCGCCAACTTAACCTTTAAAATGTGTTCCCTTTCGCTATCCATTTCCGCTATTACCATTCATCCTTACAGACCAAAGCCCAATTGTCTCCGTACTGCAAACTCGCATCGAAAGTGTTTCCCGAGACATATAGTCTTGCCATTTGAGTTATATAAGCGAGTTTACATGTCGGCTTAAATACCTCAAGGGTAGCGATACCGTTACCGCCGATGACTTTTCACCACCGCAAACACTCACCTCTGATCCCGACGAAAGCGAGACCAACCACTCGTCGACCTCAAGCCACCGAGAGCGAAACTTTCGAGAAAGGCGACACCGAGGTAGATTACACAGAATTGGCAACGTGGGATCCAAAACATTTGTTCGCGAATTTTGCCTGGGATACGTCAGCAAATTTGGCGTCCCCTGCCGGATTGTGTCCTACAGAGGCGAACAATTCACTTCTATTGTATCGCGATATCGCACATTTTCTTGAAGCCAAACTTATACACACGACATTCTACGAGCAATGGGGCTGCAGTTAGGTTTTTCGCAACCTCATGCCGACCTTAATGACACGTCAAAGCCCGCAACGGCTGGCTAGGCGATTTACCTTGGATCATGCTCGGTTTGAGAGCCGCATTCAAACGTAAGCTTGGTTTGTTTATTACGAAACTCATGTACGGCTCCCGCATTGTTTTCTCGGACATTTATTTGAACCGACGGAGGTCCAGATTAACCCCGGAACGTCCTTAAACGAGCTACAATACTGAATGGACACTCTGCGACCAATTCCAACTCGACCACCTTGCGAAACTTTATTTATTATTACCTTACTATTATTGACGTATTCACATGTGTTTGTACATGGACAAAGTCAGGCGATCACTGCAGTGGCCAGTAAGACGGACCTTTTCGTACGGTCGTGTGGCCAAATGGTTATTTATTACATTATTTATAACCGGTTAGGCTACCTAGAGTATTGCCATATCTATTGTTGTAAAAAAAGAATTCCAAAAGAAAGGAGTTGCAGGGATTTTTTAATACGTGATGTATCTCGTAGATTGAATCGTTGTCGAATTAATTCTTCTCCCGTTTGATTACGTTGTCTTTTCACAATTTTTGTTATTTTGGTATTATGACCCAGAGTATTTTTCGTATGAATACATTATTATTCCATATATATTTACTTTTAATATCTATTAGCGTTTTCATTTTTATTATTTCGTGTTTTAAAATAGTGGCGAGTTTAAGTGCAATGATATTTATTGTGTTATTATATAACATTATCGTTCAGAAATATTTTATCTTTACACATCTGGTTATGAATCGGTATTTTTATTATATTAATTATATTTATTTTTCCGCATTCTACTAAGATATGATTGATACTATCCGTCGGAAGTTTACAAAATTTACAATTGGTGATTGCTATATTGTCGTTTTGATGAATTATATTGGTATGCGTTTTAATCCAGTGGCCTAAAAAACGCTTTATGTGCGATTTTATAACTGATGTCTCTATCTGTATTATCGAAGAATGGTTGTTTGACTACTTTGCTTTTTAGCGTGATCTGTTGCCATGGTATTATTATATTGTTGACTTTTATTTCCTTTGTAGTCATTTTTTCTTTTATTAGTAAATCGTAGATTGGTCTTAGTTTTGATGTTGACCAATCATAATTTTGTTGGCTAATTATTCTCGCGATTCGTTTAATTTGGAAAAATATGGTTTCCGCTTCGCTGGCGTTGGGACGCATATTCGTATAAATTTTGGGTTTATTAATTTTAATGTTGAACCTAGGTTGTAGCGTAACCTGCAAAACAGCGTAGACAAAATCCTCCTTCCTTCTCCTGCCTCGTTTAAAACCCCAACAACCCCACTCCAAAACAAGGTAAAATAGACGATAAAATAGTTTGTTCTCAATCAGACCCCCATTATACTTCCCCCCCCCAACAGCGACCCAACCCAACAATCCTTGGACCCGGGGATTTCCCCCATCAACCCCGAGACTTCCCTCGAGCAATTCCTCGATCGATACACGAGCGAAGACAATGAGTCCTTTGATGTCATAATGGAGCGAACCGAGCAAGCGCGACGAGACAAACACAGTTGGCTTTATGATGCGGAGTTACATCACAATCAAACTACCAAAGAGATTTTGATGTTGGAAGGGGATTCCCCCAAAGCGATCACGGATGGGGCTCAGGTAACCATGGAAACCTCGTTAAATGTTGGACAAACATCAAAATTGGATACAAAGGATCCCCGCTGGTGATTCCCCTAATGTGCTACACACCCCATGATTTGGTAGCAAGGTGGTTATCACACGGCAATTGTTGGAGATGCACCTCGCGCAAACAGTCAGGTTACTGTGAGCTATTGCAGTGTGTTGGAGATGTTACCAGAGCAATCCAACCAACCATCCATCCATCATTCCAGCCATCCACAACCCCCATCCACACATGGAAATACAAGAACAAGAACCATCTCATGTACTACCCTGAAGGTGAGGTTTGTGGTTTATTTGGAACCGTATTAACCGGGGGAATCCCCAGGTATTTCAAATGATGACGTCGTGTTTAAGAAGCCGAGGATAATCAAGCATGAAAATACGCGCTTCACTGAACATCCGTTCAAGGACGCGGTCGATCAAGCACGACTCGCGGCGGCCGAAAATCGGGGACCGGTTGCCGAGAAAGTGGGGCTGGATGGGAGGGATATTGTGCCCCACGAATCACCCCCGTGTTGGGGGGTATGTCTTCGTGGCAACCCCCTCACCCATACCTGGTGTTAACCAATCCCCACTTATGACATGGGGGTGAAATAAGGGGGAACCCCAGCGAGACTGGACCGAACCCCCTACACCCCCGGCCCCGCGTTCAGATTCCCGAAAGACAGCGAGCGAGACAAACTAGCTCACAAGATGGTGGATGATAACACTAAGAAACAAAGGTGATTCCCCCATCTTAGGAAAGGTGTTCACTGTTAAATATTATGACATCACAGAGCAAAGAAAGAGGCCGCTTTAAAACAAGTCAAGGCGGGTGTACTGAGGGGAACTCCCTACAAATCCATTATGAGGTCAGAAAGGTTAAGCAGTTTGTCACCGGCAGCTCGTCGATTGGTCAACTTGGGTAAGCCCCTAACCCCTGTATATTTCGGGAAACCCCCTAATTTACCCTAAAATCACCCAGGCACCGACAAAGCGCTGAAAGCAAGCTACACCCCAACACCAAAGCGTAGAGGGGAATCCCCAATTGTGAAAACGCCGAGTGGTACAACTCCAAAGGTTACGTAATATCCGGTTGCAACGTCATCAGACAAATGGTTGTGTGACGATTATTAATACCGATTATGACATCACAGGTAACGCCGAAACGAGGAGAAATAACCGACGATTTGTTAAAAATTCCGATAAAAATTCGGAAATCCGCAGCAGATTTTTTTTAACATTTGACCGTCGCTTGAAAGGAATAAAATATTTCTTGAAATTCCGGTGTTTTTGACAAAGAATTTCCGTCAAAAGTTATCCTACGATAATCGTAGATAAATCCTTCAATGTGAATTTCCTTCACAAGTTATATATATTTTTATTGTTGAGGTGTATATATTCAAATTTAATAAACTCGAAAAAAACAACCAACAGAATGACCCAATAGGGTAGGATAAAATATTCAGGTTTATCTATTGCAGTGTGTTGTGCATGATTTACACGTTCCTTTAATTAGTAGAACCCACTTTAATTTAGTAGAACCCATTAATCCGCTGGGTTCAGGCAATGTCCGTAAAGTGCCTTGCCCAAGGACACAACCGATTAGCTAGCGACCAGTCGCACCTGCAATCTTTTGATTGAAAGGCGACGCAATTAACCGCTAGACCAAGGGCAGACATTTGCGAGTCTCGTTCGGAATAGCAATTTCATTGTTAAGCTCCGCACTCGTAACTTGCTCGCAGCGTCGAAGAGTTACGAGCTCGTAAGTCTTACGTGCGAGTAAAAGCTCTGAATACCGCCCCAGATAATTAAATCGCGTCTCTATCTAATTGATTTCTGTGTAAAATATGATGCAAGAATATCTACTGGGTATTGTAAAACTTATTAAAAACCGGGATCATGTTCGTTGTGTATTTTTAGGATTTTTCAACGATCTTCAGGTCAGTGAGACCGTTTTTGCATAAAATTCCGACGGAAACACTCACAATGATGTATAAATTTAAAATCTGGACCTCCAATACCGAAGAGTCATAAAATATTTGCAATTGTTGGACTTGATTGAGATACGTTGAATTCCGTTAAACTTCAAGTTGCCTATCTCAAGTGCTAAAATTCCATATCAGGATGACGTCGGACATTATGCGGAATTTAGAGATATTTACATTTCCGAAGTTAGCGTAAACAAAGTAAAGGTGCCGCAACCTAAAAACGCCATAAGACATGCCATTGGTCAATACGCAATTAAAACTTCTGCAAGATAGACGTTTTATCCAAGAAAGAAAATATAGTCAAAGCAGAATCCATCAAATTGTTATTATGTGCCAGCTATGCACAGATATGATGGACTACCATAATAACAAGAAATAGAAAAAGATGGCTATATTGAGAACTATTTTACCAATGTCCCACCAAGATGACCGAATCTAATACTAGTATCCGGAATACTTCGAGTTTGTGTGATAGAAGGACTGTATGGTTGGCCATCGATGTCATAATTCAGTTAAATCAGCGCGCTGCTAATTTAATTTAGCAGCCTTTCAACGTGTTCAAGGTGTCACAATTCGCCTCTTTACGCCATCCTGCGGCTAAATTGTTAACGCGTTCACAAATTGAGTACGCGTTCATAAATTACCAGCGCGCACTTAACTTGCAGACAAAAACATCGACCATCGTTGGCCATCAGTGTCACATTCAGTAAAATTAGCGCGCTGTTAATTTAGATACTGGGCGTTAAAATTGTCACCGTGTTCACTTACTAACAATGCACTGGTACCCCGACTAGCCGGACGAAATGGTTTTAGATCATAGGCTGAAATTCTAACCAGTGTTGCCACATTGGAGTAAATAGCTGTTAGCTTGGTAAAGGGGAAAGTTCCAATATAATTATATTGTTCTCAATATTGCAGCTGTATTTGATGGAGCTGTGAGATATTAGTCGTTACTGGTTCGATTAAGTGAATTAGAATGCATTTCCCAATAATTTTTGGTGGCATTTATAATGATACCGGTACGATAGCTTCTTGGCATTCTTTAGTCTCACAGTACGTATAAGTTTAGTTTAGTTTAGTTTAGTTTATTTTTTCGCTCCTTCGTTACAGTAAGGAAGAATAAAACAATTATTTTACATTGAGGAGACAGGATAAAACGGCAAAACTACAGTAGTTAAAACACATCAGTAAATAAACACATTACAAATTAAGGAAAAAAACGATGTGGCCGCTTTCTGTATTACAACTGAGAAGCAAAAAGATCGTTAATATACACACTGAACTATATTTAATCATATTCAATTGAATGGTTTAGTAAAAAATCTTCCGCAAACCTTGTTATCCAATCTAAAAAGCATGGCATATAGACTGTAGAGTCGAATTATGCCACTCCTGGCCAAGTGAAAGGTTATCAGCGCGCTGCTAATTTATGTGCGCCCAATTTAATTAGCAGAACGCTGTTTTTACTGAATTATAACATAGATGGCCAGCCATACGAATGGGACATACAGGAAAAAAGCGGAAAAGTTCAGAATATCCGTCTTCTTGTTTGGTACTATTTGCTAACTTATTGCAGTGTGAAGGTTGATTCATTTATATCATCGCAATTCAAATAATGCAAACCATGCATTAAAACTTTAGATGACAACAGAGGAAACCTTTAATCTATTGAGATAAACACTGCACTTAACGAATATTTTGTCGATCACTGTCGGGTCAGAAAGCTAAGGTGCTGGTGACTGATCTTACTGAACTTATAGCCAAGATGGATTTTGAATAACAAAATGAATCAGCAAAACCCGAGAGGTGTTGAACTTTTCCATATATGGGAAAAACAAACAGGATAATGTCTGGCTTCCTATCCACGAGGATATAAATAAACCGACCATCCACACACTGTAATAGCTCCAGCATCTCGACTGTGAGCATGAGGTGTCTTAAGATACCCGTGGATAAAGTCTGGCTTCCCACCCACGAGGATATAAATGAACCAACCATCCACACACTGTAATAGCTCCAGCAACTCGACTGTGAGCATGAGGTGTCTTACGATACCCGTAGATAAAGCCTGGCTTCCCACACACGAGGATATAAATGAACCAACCATCAACACACTGTAATAGCTCCAGCAACTCGACTGTGAGCATGAGGTGTCTTACGATACCCGTGGATAAAACCTGGCTTTCCACTCACGAGGATATAAATGAACCAACCATCCACACAAGCCATCTGACTGTAAGCATGAGGTGTTTTACGATACCCGTGGATAAAGCCTGGCTTCCCACCCACGAGGATATAAATGAACCAACCATGCTTACACTGTAATGGCTCCAGCAACTCGACTGTGGACATGAGGTGTCTTGCGATACCACTGGATAAAGCCTGGCTTCCCACCCACGAGGATATAAATGAACTAATCATCCACACACTGTAATAGCTCCAGCAACTCGACTGTGGACATGAGGTGTCTTACGATACCAGTGGATAAAAGCTGGCTTCCCATCCACGAGGATATAAATAAACCAACCATGCACACACTAATATCCTTAGCGACTCAACTGTGGAAGGTGTAATTACTTTTGCATAATTGAAGAAATATTGAGAAAATTACAGCTCGTATCGTAAATGGAAATTATTGCATAGTACGTTGGGGTGTTCGCATTCTTTAATCTGCATTTTATTACTTATTTATTTTAAGCCTAAAAGCGTTTTAAAGATCCAGAATGTACGCTGTGGATATACTCATGGAGAGTGTCTTATCTAACTAATACGGATACTACTCGAAGTGAATAATGCTTCCAAATAGCACTTAGGTTTTCGGTCTAAGACCACCGATTCAAGTTAAACGAACCATTTTTTTGGTAAACGCAAAAAAGAGGCGTATCATTAGCTTTCCCGCCATAAGGTGTAGGACGAGTCGAATGTACACACACGCATTCGGTGAAAGTTGCAAGTTCGAACACCAAGCAGGACATATCGATTTACAAACTGAGTGTTCCTTAACGAAGGTCAATTTTATTTTTGTTTATTAAAAGAGTTTTAGTATCTGTAAAATGCCGAAAGAAATATGTGATTATAACGCACCACTGAATGATTTAAATATTTAATTGTCGTTAGTTATAATTTGGGAAATTTGGGCATTTTAAGTCATATTTATGATAAATTCTATGTATTACGCGATCAAATATAGATCTCCTTCGAAGGCGACGACCATTGTTATACAGTATTATGTTTTACAATAAAGGCATTATGTATTGTTTCTATGTCCGACGACCTTCGGTATTTTGTTGCTTCTGCTTTGGTTATTTTTAGTAATCGCGACCGTTATCTGCCGCCAAAGGGTAATATAAATGGGAATCAATATATCAACCTGGTTTAACGTTATGTGGCTAAATGTTTACCTAGATCAGTTTATACAAAACACACCACTTCAATATGGACATAATAGACCAAGATAAAATATGGGTTATTTCGTGCCATGTTGATTAGAAGGATGGGGTAAACTGAATAAAATCCCCACTATTAAAAGATATCACTGTGGTTGAGAGTTGCTTGTTTTATATATACTGTACACTTAAATATATACAGTTTAACATATTAAGTTTAGGATTAGATCTTGCCGCTAAATAGGAGAGATTCGGTTATTGAATAAAATTACTACACACAGGCATTTGCCACATTGTATTAAACCATAGATAGATCGCTTTTACACTCTGCATTGATTTGTTTCAAGTATTTATGCAGTTTAGCTACATCGGTAATACATTATCACCACATAGCGTTGCAAGAGAGGAAATGTTCAGAATACTTCCCACACATAGCATTGTTGAAACACAATAGACGCACCGATGGAATAAAGAAAGAACTTTGGAGGAAATGGATATGACGTAACATGCGTGTCATATCTCCTTAAATAATGATATGAATCGACTATGGCACTATATGTTAGCTTATAGCTCTGTAACAAGTACTTGATACAAATTTATAGAAACAGAATCTATTCGGGCTGTGGAATCTCCAAAGAAAAAGGTTAGTGCAAAAATAACAAATTAATAATATGATATTGATTTTGATCCTTGTGAATAGGCAAATAGAGGGATTAGTAGGCAAAGGTGGCCACTGTCGTGTAACATCAGAGTTTGCACTGGGTTTATACATTAATCAAACATAAAAGTCCGGCTTTAAATACTGGATTTTATAATTCTGTTCCTGCACTGTAACAACGGCGAAACATATCAATTAACAGAACTGTTAAAACATTGCTTCTCGTTCAAATCAAACCATTATTTCACTGTGTTCCGGGAATGTCTAGTAATTTTTTACCCAGACTAACACCGAATGATATTTAAACCAATCTTACACGTAATCATTGTGTAAAATGGCGAATAATTGTAAAAAAACAAAAATGGTTAACAGTGGTAGAAATTACACAGTAATAGTGTGTGGTTGTCTGTTGTTTATAATGAAATATACACAATAATAATGTCGAGTTAAAATTCACACAAAAATATTAAGTGGTTTTCAGTGGTAAAATAAACAAAATAATAGTACATATTTGTATATTGTAAAATAAAACCAATAATAATGTGGTTGGTTGTCTTTGGTGAATAATAGTGTGGAACATGCTCTAATGCGAATATGCGCAGTAAAGATAACATAGTAATGCCTGGTGGACGGACAAGCTTTATTTTGCATGGGGTAACTAACTTAAAGGGACGTTTTGACACCGATATTCGTTAGAATACCTATTGCCAACTGCCTGGCAACTAGAGTTATAAAATATTTGCGTCAAATTCGTGTTTACGTAGTTGTAGAGTTGTTTATCACTTTATTACTCTGGATTTATTGCACAATATACCTGGTGGTTGCTTCTCGCTGCAAAGTTATTTACCTACTTTTTAATGGCATTTCATATTTTACGTCCCATGCCTTTTACATAATCTGCTGAGTAGATTATAATGGTGGGTGGCTATGCAAACATACGTGCAAAGGGAAAGGTGAAAAACTGAAACGTCAACAGTCGTTCATCATCCTTTGTTACGCGACACATGATATACAACCATTATGCATCATACCCACTTTCCGGTAGTTATTACCAAACCATGCTGCAAAGCTTTAATTAAACATTCTGATAGATGTTGTCGGTTTTTTCTCTAGCGACATCTAGATGTAAAGTTATTTTACTTCTTTAATGAATAGGGAATGATGACTCTATAAAGGATTTATATCTACGACTAGTAAATCGTAAAAAAACGTGTATTTTTATGATCAATCCACGATTATTCTTCAGATACATCGTAATCATAAGCCAGTTTCCAGAGTTACTCCGATGTGCAGCATATAATTAGGACATTGCTACATTTTATAATACCACATGGTTTTTAGACTTTAGCTTTAGACGATGTTTGTCTTTAGATACAAGCGAGAAATTATTTGTACATTTCGAACGAACCATGTAACAGACTGGGATAAGCGACCCCATAATATTGATGTTGGTGGTAATGTTGTAACATATGAAACCACTCGCATATGTTTCACCAATATTAATGAGCATAGTGGTGGTTACGCTCCATAAAAATACTTGAAAAATGGATGCAAACATATGACACAGTTTACACGTCCAAAAGCTACATTCAATTCACACGCGTTTTATCCATTGCAACCAATGTTACTTAACAATCCGCAGATATATTAATAATCTATATATATGGTAGTTATGATTTTCTTATATATGCAGATGCTATTTCCAAATAGGTGGTCTTTATATGTCGCAACTGTGCACTTATTTTCCTGATATTATGTATTATGTAAAAAATGCTTTCTAATATTCGTATACAATGGGGTTAAACGGCTTGAATTCCGCATGGTGGCGCAACCTGAATTTGGGTCCTTCATAGCAACAGCATAAGTAGTATTCTACGGTAATAGGCCTATGCTGTCAACGTTCAGTAATTTATTAGCAAGCAAGTTCGCCTTTTAAATATGCCTCAATACTGTTGCGTGCCACAATGCAAAAGTCGAAAGGGTGGCCACACATTTCCGAATGCAGACAAAAAGAAAGAATTAAGAATGCAGTGGAGGGTAGCAATAAAGCGAAATTTTTCCGGAACCAACAAATTGTGGAATGCTGGACCATCTGATCGTGTTTGTCAAGATCATTTTAAATCAACAGATTACTCGGAATTTACAGGTACTTTACAAATTACACACTTTGAAATTACAACCATTTTTGCGTTGCGTCGGGATGTGAACCTGAATACCTCGTCAAGATCTGCCATACTTTCCAGGCTGGTCCGCTGGTCCATAGTGTGTAAACATACAAAAATTATATAGACCTAGCTAACATAATTTAATGACTATGCTTTTTATTTCCTAGAAAAACAGAAGAGACTTCTACCCTCAGCGGTACCTTCTATATTTCCATTTCAAAAACCAGCATCCAAATCAAGCTGCAGAAGATCAAAGCGTGCAGATCCCATTACATTATTACCGGCTCCAGTAATTGTTGAGGAGGTGCCTGAGGCGCAACTTGAAATTATTGTGCAGAATGTTGCCCCTGTATGTAAAAAAGCACAGTCCTGTTCTTCTGCTGCTACTCAATGTGACCTACCTGGACTAGCACTTTCACCTTTAAAGTTATATAAGAAAAATGATGCAGCTATGCATTACTACTGCGGTTTCAACAATTATAGCCATTTTAAATTTTTTTTAAGTGTTTTAGGTCAAGCTGCTTACAATTTAGAATATCAGTGTGTAAAATTAAATCCTAAAGAACAGCTTTTTTTGACATTAATGAAATTAAGACAATGTAAGGAAGATTTTGAATTGGGACTTATGTTTAACATTTCACAAACTACAGTTAGTTCTATTGTTGTAACTTGGATCAATTTTATGTATTTTCAACTTAAGGAAATAAATATTTGGCCAAATTCCCAAACTGTACAAGAGTATATGCCAACAGATTTTAAAATGAAATTTCCCAAAACCAGAGTGATTTTGGATGCTACAGAGTTTCCTATCCACAAACCCACAAATGTAAACTCACAGAGTGCTACCTTTTCAAGCTACAAAAACAAAAACACTTTAAAGGTTATGATTGGATGTTCACCGAATGGATTGGTGTCGTTTATTTCCAATGCTTATGGAGGAAGAACAACCGATCGCCAAATAATTGAAAGGTCTGCACTCCTGAAACAACCTATGTTTAGTACAGAAGATAGCATCATGGCAGACCGTGGGATTATGGTTCAGGATTTGTTTGCAAGTAAGGGAGTTCAAGTAAACACACCACATACATTGCAAGGAAAGACCCAACTGTCTGCTGAGGAAGTTGTCTGTGATCGTCGTATTGCATCAAAGAGAATACATGTGGAAAGAGTCATCGGATTAAGCAAAACATTCAAAATACTTAAACAAGATTTGCAACACACTAAGGTTAACCTAGGAGGAAGAATAGTGTATCTATGTTTCATGATATCTAATTTTAGAAACTCTATTGTGAGCAAGCTTGCTTGAAATGATTTGTACCAACTTGTTCTTTTGTTTTTATTTTAATAAAAAAAATCAATCATTCAAAACAGCTTTATTTATTATTGTAGTGATTTTGCAAATGAAGCTACATGCTTTCTAAAACAGTTAAAATAAAAAGCTTTAAGTTTAGGAAGCATACTTTGCTCCCAAAAAAATTTATCAAAGCCGATTTTTTCAACAAACAAATTTTGCTCATTAACACATGGTGTAAACACAATAAAATAGCACCATTTTCTATCACTTATAGCTAATTGACCCTGTATTTGATTATAGTACGAATGTGACCTATTCAAGCATACTTTGTTTTCAATGAGTTTTAAAAATGAAAACTCTTTCCCAGGCTGAATATATTTGTTTTCTCGTCCAATGTATGGGCACTTAACTTCTACAATGTGGTCTGCATCAATAACTCCATCTGGTGTAGCACCGAGAAAGGGCCAGGCTGGATTTACAAATAACCCTGATGGGTGGACTGTCAGTTGTGTTTTTTTGCTAAAAAGATCAACAGCGGCGGATTCGAACTGTCGACCATGTAGTATTGGTAAAGTGTTTAACAATGGTGGATTAAGGATATCTCCACAAAGGCTTTCCATGTTTCTTTTCTCTGTGGCGTGACATACAGCTCCAAACTTACTGGCTGTAATCCTCCATTGACGTTCTATGTGCCACACTTCACTCTGTGCCTGGCGCCGTGTTCTTTTCTCTAAATTAATGGAGTCTTCCATTGATACCTACAGATAGTAGTTAAATTGGTAATACTTAAAATTATCATTTAGTACGGTAACACCATAATTAATAAACCGGATTTTGTTTAAAATAAATACCCATTACAATATTATAATAAATTATAATGTATAGTAATCTCTTACCGCCACACCTTGATCCACCCAATACTCTGTAAATTTGTTTTTCAGATAATCATGATCTTTAACAGCATCAGATAGGCTTGCTCTTGAATACAAATAGCGCATAGGCATATCTGTGTTACTTCCGCCGCAGAAGTTAAACACCAGGTTTCGAACGTGGTCCTCATACCCACAAGCATTTCTGTACTGTGCTGGTCTGGGGTCATCCATCGAAGCGCTTCTTTTTCCACTTAGTTGCTCAGCTTTTATTGGTGAACCTATAAAAAATAAAACAACTACTAGATTTTTTTTTAGATGCACATAAATCAGTTTCTATACAATATGTTAAAAACTTTCATACATTTCATAAATGGAAATTTCAAATATTCATATGTATAATAACTATATGTATGTATAATAAGAAAACACTCATAAATACCATTGTAATCACTTAATGGTCTAGGAAATGTCTGGAGATTGTCTGTACAACTTCTAAGCAATCGCAGCTCTCCAGTATCTTTAAAACACTGCAACATGAGTAACAAAGCAGCGATGTGTTTGCAAGTTCCATGTGGCCCTGTTCCCGATGCACATTCACAATCAGAGTTTATTATTCCTATGTCCGATACTTTCAGTTTGGTGTAGTAACATACCTGAAACACATTAACTATACGGTACTTTGTTGGTTTTTAGAATTTAAACTATATCACCATTGTATGTACAACAAGTCTACACTAACCCGTTTTTGCATCGATGCCCTGATCAAGGCCGAGAAGAAAACATGGCCATTTTCATGAGTTGTGTTGCTGCTGCATGTCTCTGTCATATTGCTTTCAAACATCAGTTTCCCCTTTGTGATAGCTTTTATGTCATTGGTACAAAGACGATCGCAGGCCAATCTATACCGAAAGTATCCATCCATATGTGCATCGGTAATTGTTGGTAGGCCTACTAACTGGCGATGCTCTGTTGTTAATTGTCTAAAACCTTCAAGTGGCCAATTCGGAAAAATAGCTTGGGGAATATCGACTGGCGTTGGACGAAAGTCATTATGCTTCTGATATGATTGAAGTCTGGGAAACAATGTTATACATTAAAACCCCCCAAACGCCCACTGTATACACTTCTCTGTCTGTTTCTGTATAAATCTACTTATCTATCACAAACTCTACCTTCATTTAGTCCAATTACCTTTCAATAAGCTCATGCTTTCTTCCTGAAATCTTTGCTCCCCTTTTTCTCAACTCTGCTTGTAACTGTCTCACATTCATTATAAAGAAAACTCAAGGCAATTATGTTGGAATTTAACCAAAGGTCTGCGGAATAATATATAATAACTATCTGCCCGTCGCTGTTCTGCTATCAATACAATCGCCACATACTGCAATCTGCACTAAACTAAGCTGGCCTATACTAAGTTTGTCAATAGATATATTCTAGTTTAAGGATATATATATTCTTATACACGGAACTTAATTCAGAACTGCGGTCTAAAAACATCTAATGTTATGTAACTATCATACCGGTAACACACAAACCTCTACAAAACGTGTGGAGAATATCAGCTTTAGTTTTTGCCGCCAGACTTAGGACCCAAATTGCTCAATTGCGCCCCAAGTGGAGCTATCGACGGCGAACCCCATTTAACGATACAATTCTAATATTCGTAACGAACCATATCAAATATGGAACATTCTAGTAAAGTTATCCTTATACATTTTAATGAATCATCAAAAAAATGCAAAACTTACTGTTCTTTATGTCACAGACATTTTGCGCTAATAACCTCTAAAATATTTTTGTGTTTAGATAAGTCGGTATATGTATTATTCGTGTTAACCAATCGACCTTAAGATCGTACAACCTCGTGTAGCTTGCGTGATAAATGGGTCATTTGTAAAACTCTTGCGCCATCTGGTGAAATGCACGTAGCCTCTATTTCGCCCACTGGTTGTTCATTTAATCGCTGGTTTATCAACCCTTTTGAAGAGCAATTAAGATTTGTTTAAATTTAACACATAATCGTGGGTGACGCTATTTCTAATACCCCAGAGACAACGAGCACTCGTTGATTACTCGGAGAGTGAGATACGAGTCCGATAGTTATAATGGAGCCGGAACAGCCAATAGAGGTAAGTCGGGTGATTTTTCCGCTTAACGTTATTTGTAAATAAACAATGTTAAATTCTATTGATATTTGGACGCGAAGTATATTGGTTTTATCAAGAAATATATGAGAATTTAAGCTTTATTTAAAGTACGCATGTTATTATTCAATTAAAGGAGGAAAATAAACATTTGAGTTAAAAAAGCAAATTCGCAATTATTTTAATTAAGCAACAATATGCATTTATATTGTGACGTAACAATCCAAATTTATGTACTGATGATGCAATAATGCCTGCTTACATATTGATGACACAACAAAGCGCTAGTGTCTCATTCCCACACCGTTTAAAAAGGGCAGAAATGACCAAACGAGTTGACTGTTCTTCAGGTTTTACCCTGGATTTGCATATTCAAGTTTTTGGTAAAGTACGCATCAGAATTTCCGTTCTGACCAACTCAGTCATCCTTTTGTTTGATTGATTTCGACACTTTCTGCGTGGAGGTTTGTTGTACTTCCAACATTTTCATTATTGTGGACGGATTTCATGGAAGCCACGGGATCAGATGTTTCGTCCGTAGAAAACCCGTTACTTCAAATCCCTTGAGCTATCCGTGATATAGCAGTCAAGTCGCACAGTCTTCTAAAAGAAGCTGACTAAATGTTTGACCGGGATAAAATAATAAAAACTTTAAAGTTTTACCGTCTGGTTTCATTAAATGCTCGACAGTGGCACAGGTTGCACATGCAGTGCGCATGAGGATGGGTTCTTCGCCAGATAGGCATGACTGATATTGATATAAAGAGCAGATCGCAACTGGTATAGAGGCAGACTCAGGATTTTCTTTGAAAAGGATAGATCTGGTCCAATATACTGCTTTGTCTGACGATAGCCAAACTATAGGAAGCGTTCAACTAATTATTCTCCCTATCTCCCCAATGCAATCTGACCTCACATAAACAGCTGTCACTCAAAATCCTGACATAGGAAGTCTTAGATTTTTTCTCAATTTCAAATTGAAGCTTGGATTTTGAGCCTAGTGTATATCTTACCTGCTTCTCCCTTTCACACCCCTTCAAGTTCAAACTTGGACTTTATTTACGCCCATACCTCTTCGTACATCGGCAACTTTTTTTCAAAAAAACAGCTAGCAGATGCACAATCAACACCTTTATTTAACAAAGCACTGCTCCACGATTACAAAACTTTACAGCTAAACGAGAACACCGGTGAGCAGCCTAGCACATGCTGCTTTCAAATTAAAATATGGGGAATCACCACCATTGTTACTCAGCAAAACACTCTGTAAGATATAGCGACCCATTATTGTTTTCTTGATGTCTATGATAAATCTTAAATTGCATTACAGCCAAATACGTCACAATGGGAGTTTGTGTTAAAATGTCCATACCCGACCGCGTGTTTGAACATGCTTTCTTTCTGATTTAGTCGCCGTACAGACTGCAGCACAGTAATTTATCCGACACCGTATTTTTTCCGTTCCGGTTTTAAAGCCAAAGTTTGGTTAGTCTGTATCTCCGTCCGTATCATCCCTGTATCTCCGTCCGTATCATCCCTGTATCTCCGTTTGTAATCGCCGTAATTATAATTCGAGGTAACAAACTGTCTGTTCAACCGCGTTACTTCACCGGCGAAAGTAACACACTCGTTTAAAAACAAGACTTATGGGTGCCACTCGTCACATCCTGCCGCGCATAGAGGTCTTAATTGGTTGTACACCATCTGTAGGCGTTCCCACTGATTTTTCCCGCAAGCACAGATTGGTTTTCACCACTAATTGTTTTTCTCGCTTTTACCGCTGTCCGATCTGAATGAATTTGGGAGTTAAGTTCTCGTTTTCCGAAAGAGAATTCAGCATTTTTTAGTATTTGGCATTTATTGTGAAGTTTTGAGACGTGAGTGTAGCTAACGATTAGGTACAGTAGCGTTTGTTGTAGTTTTTATTATGTTTCTTTAGTCACTGCAATATTTTATTAAACCACCCTATTTTATTGGCCAATTTTTTTATAGTAGACTAAAGCAAACCTTTAATTCTGTCCTGACTGAGCAGACAGGAATATTGAGGAATGGTTCGGGGCCGATAAATGAGGTGCTGGATCCATTACGTGACCCATCAACTTCCTCCAAGTTTAATTGGGTCATGTTAAGAATTCGCAAAAGTAAATGTGTACTGTGTACGTCATTATTTTTATTCTCCCACGATAGAGTCCACATACCCGGAACCATGTGTCTGAATAACTTTCATTTACAACATTGTTGAAACGCACCAGGATTTGTGGAAGGCTAAACTTTAACGGCTTATTGCTGAGAAATATAAAAAAACAATAACGCTTTAGCCTAAAAACGTGTAACAATATAACGATCAATACTAAAGCAGGATATTTTTTTGAAACCGCATTTTGAAAGCTCTGACCGCATTTTGAACTTTAACGCTTTTAAAATATATATACATTTAACGCTTTAGCGCTTATATATAACCGTATTTTTCAGTTCAACGACTAAAGAGCAGAGAACAACTTAATACTGCAAGACAACCATATTAACGTGGCAATTAGCCAAAAACTGTGTATACCTACCTTGCCATCACTTGCACAGACGATTTGTTCCCTAGCTTTGTTGTATATTTTGCTGTGCTCGCGTAAACCAAGAATAAAATCAACCTCCCGTGACAGACAGAGTTCAGTTCTGTTGGAGTCATCCGAAGTCACAGTAGCTAGGGAGCTTCAGGTTATATCCAGTACAAGCCAAAGGTACGCGCATCCAACCACAAGAAACCAAACCTTTGCCAAACGCCATAGTCTTGTCTCTTGCAGCAATGAACTATATATCTTCAAGCTTAATAGAGCCTTTTTAGCAAACTTACAATAACTGTGAATGACGATGTGTTCCAGACAAGGAGAATCCTATCAACACAATTTATTGCAATAATCTCTGTCTGGATAACTGCACGAAACCTAAGTGAAAAGATAGATTTGTAATCGAACTCATTGGATTGAATCAGTAAGCCAGCACCAGTTGACCTGACGAACCGTGACCCAACAGTATAAGAGACAAGCTGCGATAGACGAGATTGAAGTTTAGCTGGATTGATGCTGTTGTGGTCGCTGATTTAAATAGCGGAATGTCATTCCAGGTAGATTGTGAAGGAACTGCAATCAACTGGCAATGAGAGAAAGTGGATATCTTTTATTGCTTGGTTGCAGATGTCAATGTGATTTTTTTTTCTGTAGCACACTGAATAACCGGCCCATTCCAGTGGATTGTAGAGTTTACAATTGTAGAGTTTACCATATGGCCTATTGGGCTTGTATGCGAACCTTCTGCCGCCGATTTTTCTCCATTTGGAATTAGGCGCTGACCTTAAAGCTTTTTATGTCTACCGAATGGAGCTATTATAGGATAGTCATGTTTATCCCCGTGAATGGGAAAACCTAGGGGGTTATCACACGGGCAATCGTCAGATCACCTCGCAGCCATCGTCGGGTTACCGGAGCTATTGCAGTGTGTTGTATATGATAGACACGATCCTTCAATTTGGTAGAACTGTTCAGGCAATGTCCGTAAAGTGCCTTGCCCAAGGACACAAACGACTAGCTAGCGACCAGTTTCGCAACTGCAACCTTTCGATTAAAAGGCGACGCACTTAACCGCTAGACCACTGGGCTGGACAAGCTAGCTACGCCACCACTTAGGTTGTACATCTTTCCTGGCTTAATGTGAAATTTGAAAGTTGATGTGTCAGTGGCAATTTTACTAAGGTGGCAGCGGAGACCTTGTGGGCTCGCGCTTTTCTGAAGCTGGATGCTGGAGCGTTGGCTAAGCTTGCTTCATTTTGAAATCTTCATTTGGATTTTGAAAGAACTGCAATCCACTGTCAATGAGAGAAAGCGGATTTATTTTATTGCTTGGCTGCAGATGTCAATGTGACTTCGTTTTGTAGCAAACTGAATAATCGGCCCATTTCAGTGACTTAAAAAATATCGGACGATTGGCCGTTTTACGGCTCTACCCTGAAGTAATTACAGCGGTTGGTAGAGGTTAAGTAGCATATTTGTTGATTTTGGTGTCTTTCTTTAAAGACGTCAGTAATAGGTTGACCAGTCTCTCAGTTTAACGCAGTTTGTGACCCGTCCAACATAGAGACTGACATCGCACGACCGATTTAGCGAATATCAGCTTGGATCAGGCTCCGATACCGGGGAAATATATTAGCGTACGAGGTACCACATTGTGTTGACGGCATAGAGACCACAGGGCTTTCGTGGCCGGATTGCTGGTTAAACGTGGCTGGTATAAACGAAGAAAATTTACCTAATACACACGCTGATCCTCAATTGACTTGCCGCAATGACAGCAGTTGTGGGCACTGTAGTGTTGCTGTGGCTGGGCAATTGCATAGTGTATATATCATTGGACATTTGGGCTCGTTTGCGAACCTTTTACCGCCGATTCTTCTTTTGAAACTCTAGGCCTTTTTAGTAGGTGCTGGATTTAGAGCTTTTTTGTCTCTACCGAATGAACTATACTTACTTAAGCTGCCCCGTGTGCCGCGCTCTTCCTGGCTGCACCTTGCTTAAATACCTAATAAAATACCTCTGTTCACCTTTGTTCTTACCCTGGTTATCACTCGCCAAATCCAGAGCGCTGCCACATTTTGTTGACCCCTCGTGTGATTTGAGCTAGTATCTTTCCGATATGGAGTTCATTCGCTTACTTTTCTTATCTTTCTTTCAATTTTCTGCTTCCTTTCGATTTTTCTTTCCAGATTCCACAGATAGTCTGAAGTCGGACGCTCTCAACTATTCATTTAATGGATCCTTCGTCAGAGCAAATTGGTCAAACCATGTCGGTCAAGTTTTTTTTACCTGCCTTGGTCAGGACTAACAATATATCAGGTGTGCCGTTTTGCACTAGTATATGTGCTATATCACAATCGTGTTCCGGATGAATAGCGATTATGGCTTCTCAGCAGCGTGATGAGTCAAAGTCACGGAAGCCTAACTATTGCCCGGCCATCAATGCCGCAATAGGATTTTCTACTTTCAGCATGGGGTGAGGACCTCGCTCAAGCGAATAGGGCAGCTACGAGAGTGTGGTATATTTACCACGGAAGTTTATATTTTGTTCGCTTGGATCGAGCTGGTCTAGTGTCAAGACCAAACGCAAGGTTTGTTTACAAGTGTCTGTGTTCGAATCGTATCAATCTGCGTCTTGACCGTTTGACGCAAGGATTTCAACCGAAGACCAATCGGCGAACCAACAAAAGAGTGCTTCAAAAGATTCAACCTACGGTGACCAACAAACCTATTAACCGTCTGAACATTTAATTCTTTTTAAAATGAACAAAGGGAAGTGTGTGGGAATCACACACGTTTATAATTGTATTTCTGTATATTTTAACAATTAGGTCGCCATGCCATGTGTCCATATTTTGAGGATGGGGAGTCGCGATTAATTTCTTGTTTACGACATATCAGTCGATGAATTGCTCCCCGCGTTTTGTTTAACAGCATCCAAACCTCGTGTACAAACATATGTTTCCTGTTATGTGTGTTATATACACTGAATATGATTTCATATTATCAGAGAGAGCATTTTGGTTGATCCTCGCTTGGACTAGCCGCTCTCTCAAGCTTTAACCTATACTAACCTACTTAAGCTATGCCATATGTGTGTACAGCGCTTTAACTGGCTGCACCTTGCGTGAATATCTAATAAAATACTTAACCTATCTTTTACCCCTTGTCTTGCCCTGCTTAAAACCCGTCTAAAAGCAGAGCGCTGCTACACATAATTTAGTATTGTTAACGAAAGTATCTCGAAAAAAATGCCGAGTTCTGTCAAAGCTTGCCTGAATCGACATTCATATAATGGATTGTTTGCATACATTATAAGGTCTCTTTGGGGTAAACTGATATTTTTCTTTAATATTTTTATTCTATATTATTATCTTTATTCTATATTATTATCTTAACATTTGTAAGCAGCAAATGTCTAAAATACGAAAAATCGTGCTTACCTGACGGGCGTTTTTATCTGCGCATGATTTACATATCAGCTAACTCATAATTGTAACTTGCAGATGTAACACTGGTTTGAGTTTAGAGGGTTCGAATTAAAATTCACTGTCGATTTGTCGTATGAAATCAAGTTTATTGGGGTTGTCCGGAAAGGGGTTCATAGTGGGTATGAGAAGAAAACATTTTTTCGTTGAATTAAAATTTACTATCGTTTTGGGTTAAGTTCTCTCTGTTTAAATGGTTTATATACGTGGTAGTTTTGAATTACATTTACTTATGTATTGAAAGCTTCAAATGTTTATTTTTAATAAAATTGAAGTAAAAAAATTGTTTGCATTGCTTAATTGGAATCGTTATTAATTACTTTGCCAACTCGTTTTTATAAAATATTAATTCAAAATTACGTAATTATTGTAAGCTTTTATTTTTGTAAAATAAAACACTGAAAAAACGTAAAAAATTGAAATTTACCTCTATAATTTCGATGGTTATGATACGATTTCACGTTTACTTCATTGCGGAATAATTCGAAATCGTTTTTGACATATTTTTTACATTTAAGATATTTTTGATTCTTAACACCATTGGTACCTGCATAAACTAAAGAAATCAGCCGAATGTATAATTGGTGGGTTCAAAAACTACCAATTTAGATGTTCTACACGTAAATAAACAACAATTTATTTACATCTTTTAATTTATTTTAATAAAGGTTTTCCATGCGCATATCTGTATTATGTAATGTATTATCGAAATACACATTTTACATACAGTGGTATTGCGATTATCCATCGCCCCGTGGTTTGCAAATCTATTTTTGCAATCGATGCGATTTTTGATTCTATCAAATCTAATTTATGCTGGCGCACCTCACATACATTCTTAATTGAAAGTGATGTTTAATAACGATTAATTTTTACATAGAATTGATTTAATTGTTAGAATTTCTTTAAAATATAATTATGTCTTTATACAGGAACCACCTTCCATTAATATACCAGAAGGGGCGCAAATTCAAGACCTTCATGTTCATATTAACGACCTATCTGCACAACAATTGTTAGAAAACCAAGAGCGTATTCTACAAATCCTACAACAACCACAAAACCCACAACAGCCTCAACAAAACCGACTACAAGCTGATCAATCACAACAAATGCCAAAAACCCAGGACCAACCCCCACAACAGATTCAACACGTTCCACGTGTGAACATTCACCCATTAGGTAAGTATTAGTAATAATAATAATGCATGTATTTGTATTATTAATCACCTTACTTAGTCAATTTAAACCCATTATAACGACGTTATTGGAGAATAGTAGACCTTGTTTGACACGATGGCGCATGACAAAACTCGTCGAATATTTTGTAAAATTTATCAAATCTAAAATGCCACGAACAAAAATTTTAGAAATCCAAAATCAAACCCAAGTTTAGTCCATGGTTGCATTGCCAACCTAAATCAAGCTTCTCTTCATTTTTGACAAAAAATGTCAAATAAAATCAAACAAGGATAGCAAGGCGGTAATGCTAAAGAATTTACCGCAAGTGTCCATGTTGACTCTACTTCACCTGCTAACATACAATATCGAGTGATATTTAGAATATCGATTAATATAAGTGAAAAGATGAAGGATTTAGCACAAGGGTCCATGCTGACCCTTCTACGGTAACAATATCTTTAACTTATCGGGTGGGTGATTTAGAGAAATCAGTTTAAACTACTAAAGTACATTGCACAATGAGAAGTAGCAGTTCAGCATATTGTATTGGCTTCCGTGATGTTACCGACCCAGGAATAAGTAGAGGTGGAATCTGTGAGATAAATATTTTATTTGATCCGATTTCCCGTCAAGGTTTATCACAACGAATCCTAACATATGTGTGTGAAGGTACTTTGCTTAAATGTGGGAATTTCATGAAAAGATTCTTAGTTTAAATAATCAGATACTTTTAACCTTGAAAGAAATACATTAATACAGTTTCCTACGTATGTTGAGGAAGTTTTCTTCTTAAATTCTTGCTTCAGAAATAAGATACTTCTACTCCAGTAGAACTACATCAATGAAGTAGTTACCCCGCCTTTTCTCATGTGAAAAATTGCGACGTTGATAAATTGCTTTATAATTAGCAATTTCTATGGAATATTAGTAAAATATTTGTTGGAGACTGAATATAGTCAGAATTGGTGACATACCGAAAGACTAATTTTAATACTTACAAACTAGAACAACTTTTGTCTGATATGAAGTCGCTGGCCGCGGTGTCAAAAAACATAAATTTAGATTAATGGGTTAATCATCTAGCAGCAGGGTGCAATAAGTCTTAATCATCTCCCATTATTACCTTGTACCTTGCAACCGGCGTTTCCTATTGTGAGTATTTATAAGCGGTAAAGTGCAAGGTGGGGAAAACATATGAGTACTTTTACAGCCTTGGTCGTTTATCGGAAACGTGTTTAACGCCAAGCGAAATATTTTTTTAGTTCTCTTTCATATTAAACAGAGATTGATTGTGACTATTTGAGGTAAATTGAAACTAAGGTCAAATATGGCATGCATACCTTGAAGGACTTCTTTGTTTACTGCAAAAATCATTATACCCAACCAATGGTCACGGCTGCATTAAATAAATAGTTTTAACATCGTGCTTTTCACCATGGTAAGGAGATTTAAGTTTGTAATGAACACAAGAACAATGCCTTCGTAGTATCGGAGCTGTTTACAATTGAATTGGGTACGGAGAGCCGAATCTGTAGGAGGGCGATTTACCCAGCCATGTTGCCTTACCGAAAACGTAAATCAGGCCGTAGCGGAGGCTAAAAAATCCCCAGCAAATAAATAACATGGAACCTATAAAACAAAAACCACTCGCCGATGATGGCACTTGATCACCGAAGTTGATTGATGAACTGCATGCAAACCAGAACAAGAAAAATTAAAATGCTTTACAGCACTCTGTTTGCAACATTCTGTATAGCCTAGCTTCTTGTGGTAACTAGGAGCGGGTACGCTTAATTTACCCTACATCCCATCCTCACTAATAATTAAACTACGTATGCATTATTTTACTTGTACTGTTGCGCTTATCGGAGTCAAAATATTAATAAAGCTAAAACCTTTACCCGTCTACTTTGTAAAGTCTAGTCTGACTATTTATAAATTAAACAAGCAGCCGCTACAGTTCTCACTGATGTTGATAATGAACTAAAGGCAAACCAGACAAATCGAGAATACAATGTTATGTAGTGTAAACCACAACCTTTGCGTCACCTCAAGCTCCGTGCAGCAATAGCGGTTGACTTTCAACATCGCCCGTTAGCTTTATCTTTATACTCCCGTTAGCTTTATACGCTAATGATGAATAAAGGATCTGTCTGGCTTGTTTAACAATAGGGTTGCTAGCTTTATATGGTATAAAACATTTCAAGCTGGCACCTACCTAGGCAGAGTTCTAAAAAAAATATTTTTTTGCCAACGAACCCGAAAAGCCAACGATAAAATCTGCAATCATCCTGGCCCACACTTAACCGCGGTGCATACAGACACCCTTTTCTTGTGCTGACCAAATCAGCAAACAGCAAACGGAATAGACAGTAAAACCCAACTATTCTGGTTAAACACATGGTTGACACTCCACAAATAAATTGTAGCTTTACCTTGCAAAGTTTTAAATGCAGTGTCAACTACAACCTCTGCGGCATCCAAGCTTCGTAAGCGATATCCGTGCATCTCTCAACTTAGTGACATCTGTCCACTTGGCTGTTCGGTCTGTCCCCAGCAACCCGACAGTGCACACAGGTGCCCTCTTCAGTGCTGACCAAATAAGCAAACGGAATAGAATATTACCCTGTTGGTTAAACACATGCTTCACACTTACTTGCAAAGTTTAAATAATTTACCAGTTTCCTATTAACTAGTGAATGGCAATCAATATTAAACAAAAATTTAAGGATATGACGCTTTTACATGCAGAACAAATATTTGACTTTGGCCTAACTAACCACATTTGGTAAATCATCCCATATAAGTTTTCCATATTTCTTTAATAAGCAGAAACGGATAAGTTTAAAATACTTATCAACACTTGTTGTCATTTGTCATGAATGTTTTGTAATTTCTTGATTTACCATAAAATGAAGTAGACATACATTTGACCGCTAGACGAATAAAACCTTTATTAATATAATATATTAAGGTTTAAATAAATAAACAAAAATGCTCAGGACTGTTTAAAGAAATATTATTGTTCAATAAAATAATTTGAATAGTATGTCTAATAAATAACACTATGTTACAGCTAAAGAATTACAAGAGAAATTACGCGATAATGCAAAAGAAATGAGCGAGCAATCCGTGCTGCCAATTGATATAGAACGTACCATAAATAGAGTCAATCTTCAAATCTGCAAAGTAAAACAACATGCAGATAAAGATTGGGAGTCTGAAGCATCTTCATTGGAATGGAGAATATGCATGGAACGAAAGCATGCACAAACAGTCTATGGAAAAAATGATCCAAGAATTTCGATTACCGAAATATTTGATAGAGCAAAGAAAATTGCAACTGATTATGCTGAACAAAATGTCAAAGATAATTCTAAGAATGCATATATCAAGAAACATGGAAACACTATTGGTCTTACGGGATTACCCGGAATCGGTAAAACAACATTGACACAGATGGTCACTCAGTCCGTCCTGGATAAATTAATTCTACCTGGCACACAATATTTGTTTTACATCTTAATAAGAAATGTGAATTTAAAAAAAAAAGTCTCGGTTAGCCAGTTTCTTATTGAAAACAGCTTGCCAGGGGAGGCGTACTCTGATGAAGAATACAAAGCCATAACCCAAGAGTTGCAGAAGAATCCTTATGTTGTCATTGTGATGGACGGCCTGGATGAAGCTGGTGTTCCCTTCTCCACGACCACTCATTGCTGTCAATTGGACACAAAAGAGAAACCAGTGGACATAATCAAGGACTTGTTTAATGCTACTCTTCTACCTAATGCTGTTAAACTAGTCACTTCTAGACCAGGTCAATTTTATCAGATACACCAGGATTATCGTCCAATCATAGTTCTTGAAGTACTTGGGCTAGATAAAGCTGCCCAAGAGGAACTGATTAAACAGATCTGTGGCGAGGAAAAGTACCCTGAGATTGAGGAGTTACTGGATCAAAAGGCAAACCTATCTGCTTTGTGCTATGTACCAGTCAATTGCATTTATATCATTGACAGCATTCTCTCTGGAGATGGTGACATAAATTCAATGACACAAGTGTTAATCTCAACACTTACCAAGTACATTTCTTCTGGACATCTGAAAAATATGGACGATGCAGAGCTTAGATTGGAGTTGATTAAACTTACTGAATTGGCATTCAGAGGAATTGAAAAAAAGAAGATTGTTTTTGACAAAAACGACTTTGAGGAAGTGGATCTCACGGATTCAGTGGTCGCAAACTTTCTGCATACGTATGTTGAACAATCATCACGCATAAAAATGAAAATCTTGGATGGTAAGAAGCGCAGTTACTTCGCTCATCTTACCTTACAAGAATTCTTTTGTGCGATTTATGTGATGCTGTTTATGCCATATGAATCACTTGCCGAAAAACGTTCAATGTTTAAAAATGTTCACTGGGATGTTGTTGTTCGATTCATGTTTGGTCTTTGCAACTCTTCTGCATACAAAGAGATGAGAGACATCTTCCAAGCTTCACGGATTAAAGATTTTGAGAAGAAGAAACAGATGCTTTTAGAAATAGGTTCATGTCAGAATTTATGTGACAATGACACACTCATTAAAGTATCTGGCTGGGTAAATGAATCTAATGACGAGGAAATATCGTCCTCATTCGACAAGCACCTTCCAAGTGACGTGAAATTAGAACTTCCAAATAACCCCTCTAAAGTCCACGACGTTGCGTTGGCCTTGAAGTCGTGTTCAGCATCGCACAACTTGAGTGTGGCATTTACAACTGAAGCTCTAATCTTCTTCCGTGGTTTAAAAAATTCAACCAATATCAAGGTTAGATGAAATAAAAATTAAAACAAAAATATTCTGTTGAAATAAGATATAACTTCCACTTTGAAAATAACCACACTTTGTTAGTTTAACACACAGGGCTCAGTTGAGCATTGCTCCCACTGCTAGTTATTACCAAATGTTTCAAATTACATTAAATCATCAATTAAAAAAATATTTGGCACATTCTATAAATAAATGGTGTACTATATTAATAATTTTTTAGATTAAGCAGTTAACATTGAAATATGTGGATATGACCAACCTTACTGAATATTTGGTTCAACGTATGAACGACATTGATCGACTTGAACTGGTCGGTTGCAAACACGTGAGTGCTGCTATGAAGGAGCTCGGACAAGCCATTAATCAACGATCAAACAAGGTAACCAGTTGTTACATTAAACACAACTTTTTATCAATCAAATACTAGCCGTGTAGAAGGTATTGCGTGTTTTGTAATGGTGTTCCTATTCGATTATTAACATAGCATAACCTTTTGTAGCAGCGCTCTAACTTTCGACGGGTTTTGAGCAGGGTAAGACAAGGGGTAAGTAAAACATAGGTTAAGTATTTTATTAGGTATTCACGCAGCGTGCAGTCAGTTAAAACGCTGTACACACCTGGGGCATAGCTTAGGTAAGTAAGGTAAAGGTTAAGAGAGCGGCTTACCCAAGCGAGGCTCCACCGATAGTTCACTGATATTTATGAAATTATACACAATTTATATAAGACTCAAAACAGGAAACACATGTTTGTACAAAAGGCTTGGCGGGCGTTAAACAGACCTCGCGGGAAAAATTCATCGACTGAGCTGTCGAAAACAGGCACTAATCACAATTTCCCATGCACAAAATCTAGACACATGGCATAACGAATTAATAATAAAAATACAAAGCGATACAATTATAACCAAACTTTATTTATATTACCCTAACTCATGGGCCGGAAGAACAAAATTATAAATCTACGTTTAATGTTTAGGATCATCTGTGTAATGGATTGGTTGATGTGATTGGTTTAGTTCAAATATTGCTGTTATTGTGTTATGTAAGATTTGCACCCTTTTCTTTATGTCCACCATCATTTCGCGTTGTGCACCATCATTTTAAGATTTTAAAATACCTGGGTATATCTGGATAAAATATTCGACACTGATGGTTTTCGCGCCTTTACCGTCATCCGACCTGAATGGATTTGTGGCGTTTCGAACTTATTTTTTTGTGTCAACCTGTTGTTTGATACTTAATCTGGACTGACAATTCCCTAGATAACAGTACTACGATATGACATCGTAAATCCGACAACGTCATAGAACGTTCTTATATTCCCCATTGTATACGAACCCAGCAAAATACAAAAATGTTAACTAATTCAATTCTGGTATCCAAGGGAGACTGCGGCCTGACATTGTTTCTCCCCACTGCTCAACCACGTTTCTACAATAAATCGATGCATATAGGTCTGGCAAATTACGGATGCACAGTAATGGTTTCTTTTAACAGAACCTGGTACAAAATTCGCGAATTTGCTATAGATTTAGAACAGACTTTCTTGTTGTACCTTTCATTAACAACGGTTTATAAAGCAAATAATGACGACGTAGGTGTAAAACAACTGCTTTAAGTGTGAATGACGTCATGAAGTGACAACAGAATGAACTGCGAAGGTGTGGATTAACTGAAATGCAGTTTTTGCAAATATAATATTAAAATTGCTATATGTTTATGTTAAAGCCTTATATTTTGCGTGATAAACGTTGTACGTAATAATGGCTATATGTTGCAATCGCACATTCTAATTATTTTTTTAAATTTTAGATTATTTATACTGGGGTTTTTGTTTTAGTCCTGAGGCAAATTTTTGTGTGAAAATTTCCCACAATCATTATATTAATTGCACCGGTTGCACAAGAGAATTATAAGACACTGGGTGTTCTACAAGATACTGATATTTCACCACACACGTCATAACACGCGGTTGCCCTATTTTATTGCATTCGCGCCCCTTGTCACTTTCGGTATAAATTGCAGAGTTTGATTTGCACATCAGTTCACTTGGGATTTACCAATAGTTCGTTTCAGAAGTGACTACCATTATACCTCGTTTAACCTTGAACTTAACCCTACCATTGGTACCAAAGCTCTTTGTTGTGAGATGGCAAATCTCATACCTGTTAGTGTTTCCTTACCAAACCATTGCGCGAGTCATCAATAAATACGACTTTCACCATTGACATATCCTTGATCTTGGGTCGAAATGGTAAGAAACCGACAGTCCCTTTTTTGGATACCCCACTATATCTAATATTATTTGAATTCTCCTACAGAAACTTTTATAACTAATAAAATTAATTAATAATGCCTGAAAACTGGAAATATATATGTAGCAATTTTCGACAATATATTGGCAAAAACTGCATTTATTTCACTTAATCGACGACAACTGTGTTCGTTCTGTCATCACCGTATGACGTCATTGACACTTCTCACCTCACGACGTCATTGACATGTAAAGCAGTTGTTTTCCATCTACGTCATTATTTGCTTTATAAGCGTTGTGCGATTACACACAAATACATTGGAATACAACTTAATAAAGAATATATTTACCAGTGGAGTTTTCCGGTTTTTCTCTTTAGTGGAGGTTCCGCTGCCAGTCAAGTTCAAGTCAAACGCCATGTGTGTACATATGGAGTCGGAACGGAGATTTATGTACCATGTATAAACGGCAGCGAATCCTGGGACCTGGTATTTGCCAATAAGATGCGTATAAAAAACCTATATTACTGAAAATTGTAACTTTAGACGCGTCATGCGTGGAATACGTTTAATCACATGATCAAAACAATAAACAAAATTAATTTATTTTGTAGTAACATAGAATACTATATAATATAGTATTCTATGGTAGTAACATTCGCGGCTTGTGTCATATTTGTTGAACATTAATTTTTAAAAAAATCTAAATTGATAAGTTATATGTTAGGATATTTCTTTTATATCACTGTAAATAAGTTTAGTTTTAAGTTAGTTTATTTTTTGTTTCCACGATGAAAACACGAAGCAGGACTATTGATAAAAATTTTGAAAACGGCTAAACGACAGTCGTTAGAACACGTTTAATATATTAAGTTTTTGTTAAAGTGTTTAAGTAATCCATTATTGCAGGCCGCACAGCTGTGTGCGCCTGGTTACAAAAGCCTATGTGTATCATTTCCTGTGCGGGCCAAACCGGCTATTGTCCCCAATATTTCCTTTTTTTAATCCTTCCCACACGTTACGCCATACAAGCACTTGTGTATAAACTCATTTTTATTATAATATTATCGATAGATAGAATAAAGCCCATAATTGCTGGTGTTTATGAAACTGGTAGTTTTCCTTGCCATATGCTTTGCATTACTTTATTTCCATGCTAAGCAAGTGAATATGTTTATTATTTCTATTTGAATAAGATTTCAGATTCTATTTAAATAAGGAATTCGAAAAAGATTCCATTTAAATATGTATTGGATATGAATAAGATTGTGAAGGAATAAAACTGAACCGATTAGAAAATGTCGAAAAACGATACGAAAGCTCTTGAAAAAATAAGAACGGCGTTGGACAAGCTGGGAATGGTCCCAGAAGAAATTGTTCACCTGAGGAAATCGGTTGAGGAAATGAACAACAACTTTGAACAAGTGAGACAAGACATAAATCAAGTTGCAATCTGAAAACCATAACTTGAAAAAGAGAAATAAACAACTAAATGGGAAATTGGACTTTTTAGACCACCAAGTAAATGAATTTAGGCCTATATGGTAGAAGGCAAAATCTGGAAATCCATGGTTTTCCATAAGTGATGCCAATGAAGATACTGAAGGGATTGCACTAAAAATATTAAAAAAATTGACTGATCAATAACCCACTACGATCTTGATCTGGTGCATCCAATAGGTCGAACTAAAAATCAAGATGGAACCGCTGCTGATACCAGACCAATAATTATAAGATTTACAACAAGAAAAAAACGCAATATAATTCATAAGCAAAGGAAATCATTACGAAACTATTCGACTCAAGACTTTGGATTTAAACAAAAAAGAAACATACATTAATAAAAATCTTAACCCAGCAACCAAGAAATTGCTCCACTTTGTAACTGCACGAAAAAAAGACGGCGGCTGGAAATACATCTGGACATCAAATGGAAGAATTTTTGTGAAAAAGGACGAAGAATCCAGCTCCTACCAAATCAGGCATTTCGACGACATAGACGAACTGATCAACTGACTAACTGGCTTCTATACTTCAAATCTAAATGGACCAAGTTATATAAAGGTACTGTCTTACTTATACTTACAATTTAACAGTAAAGGAATCAAAATTATTTAATTGACCCCCAACTTTTTATTAGACTACTGGTATAGGCCTATAATGATTACATATGGCTCCTGATAAAGTTTATCCTTGTGGTGTGTGTAGTAAGCAGTGCAAAAACAAGCAAAATTGTATATTATGTGACATATGTTATAGTTGGTATCACCTTAAGTGTACTACTCTAACCATTAAATAATTTAACTAATTTTGTCTACCTAATAATGAAGAACCTTATTTCTGTAATAATTGTAATTTAGACAATTTTCCATTTCAACATATATCTAATAATGACTTAAATGATATTCTTCATAGTAATTATACTATGTTTCTATTTGATAGATTAAATGTGGTAGACTATAAATGTTATTATTTGAAAATAAATTGAATTGAATTATTAGGAATATCTGGCTTGGTATTTTCTAGTGCATGTAAGTTAAGTTTCTAGTGCATACACATATATTGAAGTTTCTAGTGCATATACACATATTAAAGTTTCTAGTGCATATACATATATTGAAGTTTCTAGTGCATATACATATATTAAAGTTGCTAGTGCATATACATATATTGAAGTTTCTAGTGCATATACATATATTGAAGTTTCTAGTGCATATACATATATTAAAGTTGCTAGTGCATATACATATATTGAAGTTTGTAGTGCATATAAATATATTGAAGTTTCTAGTGCATATACATATATTGAAGTTGCTAGTGCATATACATATATTAAAGTTTCTAGTGCATATACATATATTGAAGTTTCTAGTGCATATACATATATTGAAGTTTCTAGTGCATATACATATATTGAAGTTTCTAGTGCATATACATATATTGAAGTTTCTAGTGCATACACATATATTGACGTTTCTAGTGCATACACATACATTGACGTTTCTAGTGCATATACATATATTGAAGTTTCTAGTGCATATACATATATTAAAGTTTCTAGTGCATATACATATATTAAAGTTTCTAGTACATATACATATATTGAAGTTTCTAGTGCATATACATATATTGAAGTTTCTAGTGCATATACATATATTGAAGTTTCTAGTGCATATACATATATTGAAGTTTCTAGTGCATATACATATATTAAAGTTTCTAGTGCATATACATATATTGAAGTTTCTAGTGCATATACATATATTGAAGTTTCTAGTGCATATACATATATTGAAGTTTCTAGTGCATATACATATATTGAAGTTTCTAGTGCATATACATATATTGAAGTTTCTAGTACATATACATATATTGAAGTTTCTAGTGCATATACATATATTGAAGTTTCTAGTGCATATACATATATT
>CH002985.1:77093-87647 GCA_000149265.1 Ciona savignyi | reverse complement strand
CATATACATATATTAAAGTTTCTAGTGCATATACATATATTGAAGTTTCTAGTGCATATACATATATTGAAGTTTCTAGTGCATATACATATATTGAAGTTTCTAGTACATATACATATATTGAAGTTTCTAGTGCATATACATATATTGAAGTTTCTAGTACATATACATATATTGAAGTTTCTAGTGCATATACATATATTGAAGTTTCTAGTGCATATACATATATTAAAGTTGCTAGTGCATATACATATATTGAAGTTTCTAGTGCATATACATATATTGAAGTTTCTAGTGCATATGTATATATTAAAGTTGCTAGTGCATATATACATATATTGAAGTTTCTAGTGCATATACATATATTGAAGTTTCTTGTGCATATACATATATTGAAGTTTCTAGTGCATATGTATATATTAAAGTTGCTAGTGCATATATACATATATTGAAGTTTCTAGTGCATATACATATATTGAAGTTTCTAGTGCATATACATATATTGAAGTTTCTAGTGCATATATATATATTAAAGTTTCTAGTGCATTTACATGTATTGAAGTTTCTAGTGCATTTACATGTATTGAAGTTTCTAGTGCATACACATACATTGAAGTTTCTAGTGCATATACATATATTGACGTTTCTAGTGCATATACATATATTGAAGTTTCTAGTGCATATACATATATTGAAGTTTCTAGTGCATATACATATATTGAAGTTTCTAGTGCATATGTATATATTAAAGTTTCTAGTGCATATACATATATTAAAGTTTCTAGTACATATACATATATTGAAGTTGCTAGTGCATATACATATATTGAAGTTTCTAGTGCATATACATATATTGAAGTTTCTAGTGCATATACACATATTGAAGTTTCTAGTGCATATACACATATTGAAGTTTCTAGTGCATATACATATATTGAAGTTTCTAGTGCATATACATATATTGAAGTTGCTAGTGCATATACATATATTAAAGTTTCTAGTGCATATACATATATTGAAGTTTCTAGTGCATATACATATATTGAAGTTTCTAGTGCATATACATATATTAAAGTTGCTAGTTTGTCCGGCCCGATGGTCTAGCGGTTAAGTGCGTCACCTTTCAATCGAAAGGTTGCAGGTGCGAAACTGGTCGCTAGCTAGTCGGTTGTGTCCTTGGGCAAGGCACTTTACGGACATTGCCTGAACCCAGCGGAATAATGGGTTCTACCAAATTGAAGGAACGTGTCTATCATATACAACACACTGCAATAGCTCCGGTAACCCGACGATGGGCGCGAGGTGATCTGACGATTGCCCGTGTGATAACCCCCTAGGTTTTCCCATTCACGGGGATAAACATGAATATCCTATCCTATCCTATCCTAGTGCATATACATATATTGAAGTTTCCAGTGCATATACATATATATGAAGTTTCTTGTGCATATACATATATTAGAGGTTTCTAGTGCATATACATATATTGAAGTTTCTAGTGCATATACACATATTGAAGTTTCTAGTGCATATACACATATTGAAGTTTCTTGTGCATATACATATATTAAAGTTTCTAGTGCATATACATATATTGAAGTTTCTAGTGCATATACATATATTGAAGTTTCTTGTGCATATACATATATTGAAGTTTCTAGTGCATATACATATATTGAAGTTTCTTGTGCATATACATATATTGAAGTTTCTAGTGCATATACACATATTGAAGTTTCTTGTGCATATACATATATTGAAGTTTCTAGTGCATATACATATATTGAAGTTTCTAGTGCATATACATATATTGAAGTTTCTTGTGCATATACATATATTGAAGTTTCTAGTGCATATACATATATTGAAGTTTCTAGTGCATATACACATATTGAAGTTTCTAGTGCATATACATATATTAAAGTTGCTAGTGCATATACATATATTGAAGTTTCCAGTGCATATACATATATTAAAGTTGCTAGTGCATATACATATATTGAAGTTTCCAGTGCATATACATATATTGAAGTTTCTAGTGCATATACATATATTAAAGTTTCTAGTGCATATACATATATTAAAGTTTCTAGTGCATATACATATATTAAAGTTTCTAGTGCATATACATACATTGAAGTTTCTAGTGCATATACATATATTGATGTTTCTAGTGCATATGCATATATTGGAGTTTCTAGTGCATATACATATATTAAAGTTTCTAGTGCATATACATACATTGAAGTTTCTAGTGCATATACATATATTGAAGTTTCTAGTACATATACATATATTGAAGTTTCCAGTGCATATACATACATTGAAGTTTCTAGTACATATACATATATTGAAGTTTCTAGTGCATATACATATATTGAAGTTTCTAGTGCATATACACATATTGAAGTTTCTAGTGCATATACATATATTAAAGTTTCTAGTGCATATACATATATTGAAGTTTCTAGTGCATATACACATATTGAAGTTTCTAGTGCATATACACATATTGAAGTTTAGTTCTTGGCAGAAGGGACGTGTTAAACATGCCGTGCGCATGAGGATGGATTGGTGTTTAGCCAAATTAGCATGACCAGTGATAATCTGAAGAACAGATCGTAACTGTGTTCGCCGCAGCCGGAGAAATTCCCTGGATCAGGATAGGCCTTGTCCAAGATACTCCTTAGTTTGACGACAGCCACAGTGTTGTATCCATTCTGACAATCGGCATTGTCACAGTGTTGTCTCCATTCTTCAGCATGTTTTCGGCTCATCCACGCCTTCAGTTCTGTTCTGACAGAGCAGACAGGAATACAGAGGAATGGTTCTGGACCGATAAAGGCAGTGCTGGATGCGTCACGAGCCAACTCGTCATCTTGATCATTGCCATCATAGTTTGAGTGGCCTGAAATCCAGCAGAGTTCCACAAGATTAAGCCCTCCAAGATTGTGAAGAAAGTACCATAAGACTGCATAATACTTGCAGCATGGTTTATTGCAAGGATCTCTGTCTGAAAAACTGAGAGGAAGCTTCCAAGTGGAAAGCTGAATTTGTAATCACACTTGGTGGATTGAATAAGTACTCCAGCACCAGTCGATCCATCTAGTCGTGACCCATCAGTGTAACAGACAAGCTGTGATGGGTCAGATGGGCGTGCGCGTAGAGTGATGTTGTCACGGTCGCTAATCTGAATCGCGAAGTGGCTTTCCAGATGGAGAGTGCTGGAACTGCAATCCACTGGCAATTCATCGACCATTCAGCTCACTTTAATGTTGTCACATTTTGATGAGTCTATCAAACAAAGAATAATGTTGGGTAATTATTTCGGTAATGCGTTTTGAACGAAGTCTCCGAATTACACTATTTGATTGACCTTGTTTAATACAATACCAAAAATGTATGATTCACACTAAAGTATTTACCATAGGCATGTACAAGTCTTAGATAATTTGAGAGAAATATTGAAGCATACTTCTTAGTTTGAGCTATAGGTTGACCTAATGGATATGGTATTACCTGCTATACCACAGTTGTCATAATGATACTTTCCTTGTTTTATAGCTGCTGTATGTAAGGTTTACCCTGTTTGTTTTGCAGATTTACTTAAATATTAAGTCTGACCTCGATGAAGATGGAGCGAAGGCTTTGGGCGATTGTTTGCGCAACATCAGCACATTACGAATTGATGAGCGGAGGATATCCGTACAAAGTCGCATCATCTTACGTGGAGCTGTTCAACAACTTCCCAACCCTCAAGTAAGTCAGCTGAACTATCCTTAATTTGAGATTTAATATCTTTCAAATGACTTGTTCCTAACAGCCGATTACTACCAATAGCCATTTGTCTAATATCTCTGTTCACCATCTCTAAGCCAACCTTGTAAACCACTAATCTAAGTTTAATGATGTTAAGAATCAATTCGAAATTAATAAACATCATTTTTACATATTTTTTAAATGGAAATACTTAGTTCGGTCGAATATCTTGGTGATTTATTGCGTCGCGTTTCGGACGAATGGTGGAAAGCTTCGAAAGTATTCACTACTTATTTGTTTTTTTTTATTTTGACCATCACATTACATACATCATGTGAACTCAGTGGATTATTGTGTTCAACCAAAATGAAATAACGTCTTATTTAGACATAACACACTTTAACATTTCCGATAACACGGCAACTGGCGCCAGGTAATATCATTTGTATTTTCCCATTCTCGGGGATAAACATGAATAACCTCTCCTAAACCGTCTGAATCATGGCTTCCCAAACTGTAGGTCAATGAATTTTAGGGCTTGCAAGAATCAATTTTACACAAACTAATATACCTTGTACTTGTGCGTTTTTAAATTTTAAACGTAAAGAAGGTTTGCAGAGAATATTAATAAATTGAAAGTGATCGCTATCTTAGCTCACAGCAGCCTACCTACGAGATATATAGTTTCCACATCCTGGCAAACCCACATTAATTTGTTTAAGATATTTTACAACAAACTGAAAAATTCAATAAAGAATTACACATTAAATTTCAAACAAATCAAACTACCCCTAATTGTTACATCGAAACATGGATATAAACAGATTGTGTTACGTTAGTTCTGTTCACTGGACAACCAATTCTGTTCAAACCAGAATTGCTGTTTTCCGTCTCGAACCCTCTGTATCTTCAACTCTGGGAAGACCACAAATTCCCGAAAAACGGGAGCTCGAATCAAATCGACTCCTGCCTGAAGTCAGTTTACATGGAATTCTGGGCTGCTTTGCGATATTCTGCTGGGTTATTTATAACAATTCATATTCATCCCTGTGGTAACACAGCACTGGGTTGGGATTTCCACAAATTGTCGCCTAAAATCTATCCATCTTACACGAGGCAGATATAACATAACTTGCTGTAACAATGGTAGTATATGACAAAGAATTTATATTGAAAAGCTCTTGTAGACCACAGATCGGGGATTGCATATTGGCGCAGATATAAATTTAAATGGGAACATGATTCTTGTGTATTGCAAATACAGTTTTCTATATTTATCAAATATGCGGTACTAATCTCTCACTAATGCATTCTAAGTTAGTTCTCTGATAACTTTGTACACAAATGACTCAATCTGCTACTTTCTACCACATTTCCAAAATATACATATGTTATACAATAATAAAACTCAAGAATTTAAACAACTTTTAAATTTAAAAATTTAAAAAATTAATAAAAAAAACAAAAAAAACATGAAGATTGGAAATTTTTTTAACGATTTGCCAATTTAAATATTCAATAAAATTGGGTTTTTCTATATATTTATGCAATTCTATACATTGTATTTATGCTTTGTAACTTTGAACACATTTCATCAGGACTTGGTTGTAGTTGATGGTGGTGGTGAATGGGGTGAACAGAACGGTGCTCAATATGTGAAGACTTGGAAAGTGTATGGACGTGATAAACCTGATGATCTGAAGCGAATTCTTCAACTTGAACCTGGGAAGGTGGGATAAAATGTGGCTTTCATTATGTCATGTATTATTTAAATTAATTTGGTATATCTTAAGTTAAGTATTATCCGTTGAATTAAAATATCATATTTATTATTTTACATTACCATGTAAAGTAAATAGAATTAATACCTTGTTTTATGTGGATAAATATTGTTTAGTTTTACTAAAATATAAACAATAAATGTTTCATGTAATAAACATTAAATTATCCTCAAATTTTAATTTCAGATCACAAGGTTATCATTGCAAGAATGTCGCACTCGAGTAAGTACATCTGTGTTTGATTTGTAAATTATAACAAAGACGTTTACCAACCTGGTGGAGAGATTGCACTCATTTCTAAATCTCCCAATTTATCCGGATTAATCTCATATTGTCTCATGTGATATATTCAACTCCGACAGATTAGTCTAGGGGTATAGTGCGTCGCCATAAGGGTTGTAGGTACTAAAACTCGGCTGTTTCCTTGGGCAACTCTAGTCGGTGGTCTTTGTGACTAGTCGGACTAGTGTTTGTCAGGTAGCAGGTGCAAAACTGGTCGATAGCTAGTCGGTTGTGTCTTTTGACAAGGCGCTTAGCGGACATTGCCTGAGCCTAGTGGAATAATAGGTTCTAATTGAAGGAACGTGTGAATCATATACAACACACTGCAATAGCTCCGGTAACTCGACGATGGGCGCGAGGTGATCTGACGATTGCTTGTGTGTTAACCCCCTTGGTTTTCCCATTCACGGGGATAAACATGATTATCCTATTTTATTCTAACTCAAAAAGTCAAACATTTTCTTTGAATATTATAATTCATCTAATACTTCACATATATGGTGGGAGTGACAGATTTTATTACATGTCATAATGCAGTATTGAACAAGTAACAGACCAGTAGGCTCATATTGCGAGACCAATTAGAAGTCCTGCGATCACGGATCATATTCAACATAGAAATACCATGTAACACAATTACCATACATCATTTATATCAGGCATGGGCTACATACGGCCCGTGAAGAAATTTTGACCGGCCACAGACTTAATCCAAACATACCCTGCTTGCGATAGTGAATAAATATGTCGTTAATTATTTAACATATCGTAATTTTAGTTTAAAGTTTAAACAAAGGTTGGTAAATGGTTTGTAATGAGCCATAACTACTTCATATACGCAACAAACTCGTAGTAAGTTAATGCACCATTGTGATAACAAAACCCAGATAAATGATAACAAATAGAGTTTGGTCACAGGGAACCTGGTGTGAAGAATTAGAGCTGAGGGATATAGCTGGAGATTTGCAAGCGCACATTAAATTTATGGATGAACTTCGGTTAGATGGATGCAGAGAGCTGATCGTAGGTTTGAGCCAAGCTATCAATGAGCGACAGAACAAGGTAAATCTATCAACTTTATGTTGATGTGTAAAACACCTAGTCATTATAGAAATTTTATAGTTTACCACATGCTTTAGTTTATTGTTAAAATTAGTAGATGGTATTCAATTATGGTATAATCATAACATACTTTATAAACTATTGTTTTGAGATTTTTTTATTTTAACATTTCCACTATTGTTATGTATTATATCGTAAAAATAAATAAATAAATTTTGTTTTGAAATGATTAATGTGAACAACCATTAACAATTTCGCTTAAACAACCGCGATATTAGACCAGGTAAAGCAAATCAATTTATGAAAAATCCAATTTTCTATGTGATAATGTTGGTTTCCCATCCACAAGAATACAATATGAATATCTTATCTTAAAATCTCTAAAAGTGTATTTACATCATGAGATATTCTTGTTCTATACAGATAAAACTTAGATTGATTTGGGATAGATTGAATGATGATGAACAGCTTCCTGATGAAGTTGTCCAATGTCTGTCAAGTTGCATCGGCAAAATATCGGAACTGTATTTGCGGGATTACAAACTTTCAACAAACAATAGCCTTATCATGCAAGATGCGATCAAACAACTCCCTTCTCCCCAGGTAAACCTCAGGTTCATGAGATGTTTATTTGTTTTCAGTAGTTATATTACAACTTACCTGCTGTCGATTAACATTTCTCAATTGTTGCAAAATTAATAAAATTTTAATAAAAAAAGTTAATGAAGTATTCAAATTAATGTGTATTGTGTTCTATTGCAGCATGATTGTAAAAAAACGATGCGCTTGTTATATAAAAAAAAATATTGAATTAATCATACATCCGGTCGCACTTGATAAATCTGTGTCTAAACTACTGTTGCTCATGCCACCATCGGTTGCAACGATGATCGCATTTAAACTGTTATTTTAGTGGGAAATATGTGGAAATATGACAAATTGATAGGAATTACTTGCAGGGTTTCATTTTGAAAGGAGAAGAAATCTATGACCTCATGGATTGGTTCGACAAGTTTAAAAGGAGCAAATTAAGGTGTCGACAATCTTAAAAAATATTCATAATCACCAACCAAACTACCACCCCACACAACATATATGAATGGTCAGAACCAATAAAGTTTCGACCAATTGTATGGAATACACAGCTGTGTCTGCATATGACATTTCTCCACCCACCATTAATCCAATGCATCGTACCCACCATTAATCCAATGCACCGTACCCACCATTATTCCAATGCACCGTACCCACCATTATTCCAATGCATCGTACCCAACATTATTCAAATGCATCGTACCCACCATTATTCCAATGCATCGTACCTAACATTATTCAAATGCATCGTACCCACCATTATTCCAATGCATCGTACGTCGTACCCACCATTATTCAAATGCATCGTACCCACCATTATTCCAATGCATTGTACCCACCATTATTCCAATGCATCGTACCCACCATTATTCCAATGCATCGTACCCACCATTATTCCAATGCATCGCACCCACCATTATTCCAATGCATTGTACGAGACATTTTTTGTCTCGTTTTGGTGTGCGAGACATTCTATCGATCCTCTCGATTTCGATGTGGAGCTAAATGCAGGTGAAATAGGAGCTACCTGTAGTGAATGTGATGTTGTCGCTTGCAACATTAGCTGAGCAGCTTGTGGTCCCAGACATTAGCTGAGAGTGTGGTCCCAGAACCCTGTTCTAACAGCCAATAGTGAGACCTTTCTGCCTTAGTCTACTATAAATAATACGCCGATTTACTAGTCTAGCGGTTAAGTGCGTCGCCATTCAATCGAAAGGATGCAGGTGCGAAACTGTCGCTAGCAAATCGGTTGTATCCTTGGGCAAGACACTTTACGGACATTGCCTGAACCCAGCGGATTATTGGGTTCTACCAAATTGAAGAAACATGTGAATCATATACAACACACTGCAATAGCTCCGGTAACCCGAGGATGGGCGCGAGGTAATCTGCCCTTGTGTTAACCCCCTTGTTTTTCCCATTCGCGGGGATAAACATGAAGATCCTATCATATAGGGCGATTTAATAAAACGTAAAAGATTAACACTGCTAAAAGAATAATAAAAACTGCGACGACCGCCGTACAATACTCAATACGCCGTACAATACTCAATACGCCGCACAATACTCAATACGCCGCACAATACTCAATACGCCGTACAATAGGCCTACTCAATACGCCGTACAATACTCAATACGCCGTACAATACTCAATACGCCGCACAATACTCAATACGCCGCACAATAATCAATACGCCGTACAATACTCAATACGCCGTACAATACTCAATACGCCGTACAATACTCAATAATACACCGTACCATACTCAATACACCGTACCATACTCAATACGCCGCACAATACTCAATACGCCGCACAATAATCAATACGCCGTACAATACTCAATACGCCGTACAATACTCAATACTACGTACAATACTCAATACATCGTACAATACTCAATAAACCGTACAATACTCAATATACCGTACAATACTCAATACACCGTACAATACTTAAGACACCGTACAATATTCAATACACCGTACAATACTCAATACGCCGTACAATACTCAATAAACCGTACTAAACTCAATACACCGTACTATAGTCAATATACCGTACAATACTCAATACACCGTTCAATACTCAATATGCCGTACCATACTCAATACGCCGTACAATACTCAATACGCCTGTACAATACTCAATACACGTACAATAGTCAATACACCGTACAATACTCAATACGCCGTACAATACTCAATACACAGTACAATACTCAATACGCCGTACAATACTCAATACACGTACAATACTCAATACACCGTACAATACTCAATACACCGTACAATACTCAATATACCGTACAATACTCAATACACCGTACAATACTCAAAACACCGTACAATACTCAATATACCGTAAAATACTCAATACACCGTACAATACTCAATACACCGTACAATACTCAATACACCGTACAATACTCCATACACCGTACAATACTCAATATACCGTAAAATACTCAATACACCGTACAATACTCAATACACCGTACAATACTCAATACACCGTACAATACTCAATACACCGTACAATACTCAATATACCGTAAAATACTCAATACACCGTACAATACTCAATACACCGTACAATACTCAATACACCGTACAATACTCAATATACCGTAAAATACTCAATACACCGTACAATACTCAATACACCGTACAATACTCAATACGCCGTACAATACTCAATATACCGTACAATACTCAATACACCGTACAATACTCAATACACCGTACAATACTCAATACACCGTACAATACTCAATATACCGTACAATACTCAATACACCGTACAATACTCAATACACCGTACAATACTCAATATACCGTAAAATACTCAATACACCGGTAAAATACTCAATATACCGTACAATACTCAATACACCGGTACAATACTCAATACACCGTACAATACTCAATATACCGTAAAATACTCAATACACCGTAAAATACTCAATACACCGTACAATACTCAATACACCGTACAATACTCAATACACCGTACAATACTCAATACACCGTACAATACTCAAGACACCGTACAATACTCAATACGCGTGACAAT
>CH002985.1:60199-76847 GCA_000149265.1 Ciona savignyi | reverse complement strand
GTCAATACGCCGTCCAATACTCAATACCCCGTACAATACTCAATATACGGTACAATACTCAATACGCCGTACAATACTCAATACACCGTACAATACTCAATATACGGTACAATACTCAATACACCGTACAATACTCAATACACCGTACAATACTCAATATACCGTACAATACTCAATACACCGTAAAATACTCAATATACCGTACAATACTCAATACACCGTACAATACTCAATACACCGTACAATACTCAATATACCGTAAAATACTCAATACACCGTAAAATACTCAATACACCGTACAATACTCAATACACCGTACAATACTCAATACACCGTACAATACTCAATACACCGTACAATACTCAATACACCATACAATACTCAATACACCATACAATACTCAATACACCGTAAAATACTCAATACGCCGTACAATGCTCAATACACCGTACAATACTCAATACACCGTACAATACTCAATATACCGTAAAATACTCAATACACCGTAAAATACTCAATATACCGTACAATACTCAATATACTCGACAACGTTCCTCAAAGCTCAAGAAAGGAAAATACTGTACGCTTGTTGAGAAGTACAACGAGAACTACCGTGACACATTCGTTTAGGCCGGAGCTCGAAAAATAATTAGTGCCGACAATCACTAAACCGTGTGTGCGGGTGGAAACGGCTAGAACGCCTGAACGGGTGTAACTTAAAACCTCCGTGGTCACAGATAAAAGTGCAAAGTAAAACAAGTGGAAACGTCCAATTAACTGATACAAATAGTGAAACAATAAAAGAAAAACAACAACATTAAAACTAAAAACTGTTACTCCAATCAATCCATTACACCCCCATAACTATATTCAACCTTCTCCTGGAGGTTACCAATTTCATTGTGGAAATACTATGGTTTCCGCCTTGTACGCTTTGGCCGATCTGGCCTTTGTGGTAGTGCCAGTCCATTGTCAACGGTGTGTGGTTTCTGTGAGTGTGTGCTTGTTTCCTCTTTGTTGTCCGTTCGCTCTTCCCGATCGCATCTCGTGTTCACATCGTGAAATCAATAAGTTACATAGCGATCCACCATATATATCAGTATAAGTCAGTCACCGATCATTGCATCAGGAAGTAAAGATTAAGGTTTACTCTGTGCCAAGCGACGAGCAGCCAAATGCACCTGCTTCCAGCAAACAAACCAAGAAGAATCACTTACAGGAGTTCTAACTGGCGTGCTCATATTTTGTAACGATTTTAAATTTAACGAAAAATCCAAAGTGGAATTCACGCTATCGAAAAAATGTGAAAAAGATGTTGAGTATTTTTACGTTCTCGTTAATATTTTCTTATTAAAAAAGAGTATTCATAATTTTTTTAAGAAATTCAAAGATGTACAGAACAAATCAGCAAAAGATAACTAGAATTTTAATTAGCCAGTTTCCATAGGGAAATTTCCGAAAATCGAAAATATACATAACCAATCTTAAATACAATATTATTACGCGTGTGAATGATGTTGAATTACAAAACTAGTTTAGTTTAGTTTATTTTTTGTTTCCACGATGAAAACATAAATCAGGATTTAAAAAAAAAAATTGGACAACGGAAAAAAACGGCAAAACGACAGTCGTAAGAACACGTCTAAAAAACAAGCCATGAATTATTAAAATCCGGTAAAATTAGACGTGGCCGCTAAACCCAAATAAAAATAAATAAATAAGATAACACTAAGCCTCGAAGAAAAGTGTGCGGTAAAGAGACCCGTGCAATGGGGGAGTCATCTTTAGGAGAAGGGGTGGCCTGGAAAGTAGGGGCCACAGTGGAAAAAGAAAAACTCCAAAAATGAAATTCCACTAAAAAGTTTCAGGTGCAACACTTACCAAGGCATTTAAAAGTATTTTAAGTAAAAATAAAATATATAAATAAATAATTAATTACAATTTATTAGAAAAAAACATTTTTTTTTTGCAAAACAATATTGCACTTTAACACAGTTAACAGTTATGCATAGCACTAACAATAAGTAGGCAACAACTGCCTAACCAACAAAACTAATAATAAATAAAAATGAAAAATGAATTAACTATGCAGCAAGTTCCGGATTAAAATAATTTTTAGAGGATGATTTCCAGTGACGCCCGCCAACAGAAGAACCTCCTGCAGTCATTTGATCTTCTGGTGCTCTAAAAAAGGAAGATTTCGGGACAGTAGGGTTCTTAAAACAAACAAAAATATAAAAGAAAAAAAAAGAAAAAAAAGAGTTTTATTTGTAAGTAATACATGCTGGTGCAGGTGAGCTAGTGCGCTACATTAGTGGTGGTTGGATGTGGAGCATTCTAGATGCAAGGTAACTGTTAGAGCCGGCCAAAGACAAACATCAACAAAAAGCCACTTCAAAATAATATTGCCATCGGCTCACCATGTAACAGTTACAACCTGCTGTGTCATATAAAATGGTGTAACAGATTGGTGAGTAATCGCGTGGTTAAAGATAAAGTGGTGTATTAGAAAAACAAAACAAAAAAAAACAAAACATAACGAATTGTAGGTGTTATATTAAATGATAAAGGTGATAAAACAAGGACCACAAAAAAACAAGACAAATCAAAACATAAAGGAGTTAGAAAGGAGTGGTAGAGCAAAAGATAAATAATAATGGTGTGATAGTGAAAGGGAAATTTAGAATGGGTTTGGATATTATAAGAACAGGCTTTAGGTAAGGATAAAATTATGTATATTAACCTAAGAATTATTTTAACTCAGATACAGGGAATTTTGAAAGTGGGCCATAAATATAGATATTATAGAAGACAGTTTGAAAAATATATGATATTGAATAAATTAACAATGGTTAAGGAAGAGGGTGAGGATCATCCAAGAGGTTTTGTTTTACTACTTTAATAAATTTGTTAAATGACTTTATATCTCGTATACTAGTGGGAAGTTGAGACCAGAGTTTGGGGCCAATATATTTTATTGATTGTTGGGTACTGGTTTTACTGCAATATGGAATTAAAAATTGGGATTTTCGTCTGGTTGACATGCCTGATGTCATTGGTTTTAACTTAATACACTGTAAAATGGAAGGGGGTACATTGTGGTGTTTGCATTTGTGCATAATAGATAAAATTTCAAGCTTGTGCATATCATGAATAGTTAAGAAACTATGTTGGTGCATAATTCTTACTGTGTTTTCCTGTTTGCCAAAGTTAAATATCATTCGTATATATTTATTGCATATACGTTGAAGCTTATTTAGTAATTGATTGTTACCATAACACCAGGTGGAAATGCAGTATGTGATATGACTAACAATCAGTGAGTGATATAATGTAATGAGTGATGGGCGGTCAATTAAATGTTTAATTTTTCGAATCATAAGTCATGTTGGTGTTTAATTTTTTAATCAGTGTTTGGCATGTGGGGTTTCCAATACAACTGTTCATTAATAGTCAAATAGTCAATCCCAGGAATTTAAAAGAATGAACTTTTTCAATTGGATAATTGTGTATCACTAAGGGGGAGGTTGTGGCACTGGTTTGGTAAAGTTGGAAAAGTACATATATTTGGTTTTATCAATGTTCAATATTAATTTGTTCGTACGGGGCCAGAAAGATACTATACCTAAGTCATCTTCAACATTTTGATAAATTACAGGTTGATTAGTACCAGCTGTAAAAATACTGGTGTCATCAGCAAAAATTATGGTTTGGCTGTACTTTTTTTTATATATATAAGAAATAATAATGGCCCAAGGATTGATCCTTGAGGCACACCAAGTTTTACAGGGTTCATGTAAGATGATAAAACTCTATACCAATATGGGACATTTTACTAAGTAAGATAAGTAAAAACTATGGCAAATAAATACAAAATGTAAAATACATATATCTATAACCCTTTACCGGTAAATCCCCATTTTTAACAAGTGATCAGTCACATTTTTTTAAGTCAAAGTCAAAAATATAAAATTCTTAACTTAATACAAAACACCTTTACCACGTATGTAAATCAGCTAAACTTTTAAAATAATTACAAATTCATGATAGTGAATTTCAAAGCGAACAATAAAGATTTAAATACCCCATACCAACCATGAACCATTTTCCGGGAAACCCCACCATCATTTAATGGCACTTTACCCAATATTTAAATTGTTAGGAAAGTTTTAGGTGAATAAAATAAATTAAGAAAGTGATAAAGGGACACCACATGCCGCAAGGAAAATCCGTTAAAACATATAACCAAGGAAAATATAAAATTCATAACTAAATATAATTATTAACACTACTGCCATGTATAAAACATAGTTATACCATTAAAACCATTACATATCAATAATGAATTCCAATACGAACAAAAAATATTTAAATAAGCCATAACCACCCTGAATTATTTTCCGGGAAACTCCCATTAATTAATCCTTGAACAGCCCGCAAAATATATAAAAAACAATTCAATTTTTCTTTGTTTCTATTGCCGTTTTTTTAATATTATAACATGGCAAACAGTATAGCATTGTAGGAATGCGTCGTGACAGGAAAGGAAAAAAAGGTTGACGTTGTAACTAAATGAATTGAATTGTTTGCTTTTGTAGGAGATAGCTACATATTGGTCCACATCTACACATAATTAGTTAACATATCCTGTCTGGACCCAGATTAAAATCATGTTAATTATAACCACGGTTTTATCATTTGTTGCGCCGCGGCCATAGGATATTAAGATTGATTTTACCAAAGACGCGTCTTTGTTGTCGTTTTGTTTAATTCGAAATACAATTTTCTACAAAAGTGCATAACTTTTCTGTGATGATTTAAAAGTTGAGCTGGTTGATAACGTGGAAATAGTGTATAGAAGGTTGCTATAGTTGACTCCATAAAAAGATTGAACTCGACTGGACATTTTTTCTTAATATTTAAAGCGTAAATTTGACTGATGACATGTTTCTGCATGATTTAATAAATAGAGATTTCCCAGAAAAAAGTTAAATATAGATTTAGGGAATACGCATATTATTGTTCGTATTTTCATATGGTATATACATATTTAGGTTAGTTTTGTGTTTCTACCTAATTTATCTGCGTACTAAGAATGTATATTTATGTTTGGTTCGGCGTATTATATTTAAAACATAGAAATGGTAAAAATTCAATAAAAACCAAACGTCTCGCAGTTTTTTCCTGACCCTATTAAGAGTATGATGTTTACAAATTTCGAATGCTTAATGCAAGTTTTGCTGTAAGCTTTACAACGAGCCATTCATGAAAATATAGTTGTATATGTTTATATTTTTGGCTCTGTAAAGAGACATATTTTAGTTATCGGACGCTGCAACACTGCAAGTTGTGTTTTTACCTCAGCTCTGCGTACGAGTCTGTCTTTGTCCACGTGGACTTCTTGAAGGCGGCCGATGATCCATATATTCCGCGGTTGGCCCTCCATCTGCGAACGTACCAACGTCGCCACGCGAAACATTTTGTCGATTTCATGTCTATTTCTGCTTTATTCTGGAAAAAAATAAACCGTGAATGTGACCTGTTTTGTTAATTTGACGAATGTCTTACCCAGTACCGACTATCGTATTCCTCGTTTGGAAAGTTGATGGAGTCAAAGGAGCGGTTTAGAACTTCAACAGATTTATCAGGTCAAGTTCCTATGTGTTCCACGTTGTTAAGGATGCTGTTGGAGTTTTTTATTCCGATTTTCTATGATGTTTTATGTAATAAATATTTTAAAGTAAACCTTTAACTAGTTGCATGAACGCCGCTTTAAAATCCAAAGGATCATCATAATTTACAGATGAAAGAATTTCAAGTCTATTGTAGTCCTTTTTTGTTTTAGTTTTAAACCATATCGGTTCCGATTCTGAGCTCCAATATAGTTCTTATGTATTCTCTGTTTGAAGATTGTTGGATTTTACGTTGTACACAATAAATTATTCTGTTTGCTCAGACAAAAAGTTTACCAAAATATTTGTTATGTTAGCCACAGCAAAAAGGTTGAAAAAATTTCAAAGCCTACTAGTAATTTGATAACACAATATTTTTTTTAGTATTTATATAAACAAACATACGATAACTTTTCGAAAATTTCAAATATACTATAATCCTATGACAGTGGGGCATGAAAAAGAGTTTTGACTGCATTTTTTCGTCAACATTTAAAACTATCCATGTTAATAACAATAGCTTTAAGAACTGTTCACCACAACCTCTAAATTATGACACCCAATACTGCAAAGCATCTACAGAATCACACAATTGTAGTAGATTACTCTCCATAGGTAGAACAACAGAAGTGCTCGACTATCGACCTTGCTTACTCAGTGATCGGTAGTATGGCAAAACGTCGAATGGATTTAGCAGGATTAACGAGAGAAAATTGTCTATTACCAAGTTAAGAGAAATAAACCACTCACAGCTTAAATCTCAGAGCACCTTATCCACAATTGTGTTACATTACCTCATACTTCTGGGAGTTTTTAAGGGAGTTTATTTGGTGCCTATTGGAGACACTAGACCGTCCTTAAAATTTCCTATTTATTAGACCAAAGTGACTCCGACAATCCTCAATTCCACAACGTCACGGAAGTTTTTTTTTGTTGATAATATACAACTACAGTCAACTTATAGACAAGGGCCGAATAATTTGGTGTACACGCCAAAATATGATTAAGTCTTCATGGCTGGATAACCCAAGGTAATGTAATATCACGTGATAAAAGTTATGCTTTTCAAAACTACGTATTTATATTATTCACCATCTCTCTCTTTAAATAGGCCATCACTCAACATAAATTGTAACAGGGGACGACAACATGGCGCACATAATGAACAATGACGATTCGTGGATTTACTACAGGTTATTCGGAACCATCACCGCCTATTGCTGTATATTGTGCGTGGGAAATCCGTGATGACGACATGAAATACAAAATGAACAATGACAAACTGCAAAGTTGGTGCAGAACCAATTGTGATAATACCATAAGATGGTGTATGACCAATTAAATTGATCACTATGCGCAGCGGGATCTGACATATCATCGTAGCCATGGTAGTTAAATGCTTGACATAATAACAATAAAATGTTTGGAAGCAGCATGGGCTACGTTGCAAGTCTATGTTCTCGTTTAGTTGTAAAGTTATTCTTTCTAATAATGCTTTTTAAAACAAAGAAGATGATTGTGCATTTTCTGATTTGTTGAGAAAAACTAGATTTGTTTGAAAAAAACTACCCAAGCATCAATTTTAATTTGTTAAAAAATATAAGGCTTTCCATAATTTCAAGTGACACCCCCGTTATGTGAAACCAGTTTCTATTGAATAGATACGGAAACTTAGTTGAACACCTCCTACATGAATTCCCGTCATTTTAGTGCCAAAGCGTGATTTATTTAAAAATAACTCGATTTTTATATTGGACTCATCGGTATTTCAGGGTAACGTTTTTTTTATATATTTTTGTGTGAGAGGTGTAAAGAGCAATGTTTGGTATGGGACACTGCGTCACAGAGAAAGATAAACACGGTGTAATATTGGTGTATTTATTTGGTAATGCCTATGACCACTAAAGGTAGATATAATATAATATTCTTGTTTTATTTATGTGAACAGTAAAGTTTTAGAAAATAATAACCCACCAAATCATGATATTAGCTTACAAATACTTAATCTTACATCATAAGATATTAATTTAGATTAGTGGAACCTATAACCCGAGGATCTGGCGATCTCTAAGCTTGTCTAATGTAACAACTGACTTTTCATTCTTTTTTGGGGCGTCACGGACGCATCAGAATTGTCACGTCCCAAGTGTTTTAATATAGTGAGATATATATTATGGTTGTAACTGATAATGTGCAAGCAATATTCCAAGCTCTTGATGGCGAAAATTCCCCGAAATGAAATAAACCTCACCAATCATAAATACCATCTTATTACGCATACAAAAACTAAAATAAATAAATGTGAAATTTAAATACGATCTTTAACCCTTTTTCGAAAAATACCCGGAAATATTTACTAAATTTCATTGAAACTTGTAATAAGTCAAATATTATTATGATATTAACTAATATGGTTAAATCCCCCCTTAGACCACGACGGTTACAAATACCTAACCGAGAGGTGTCCCAGAAAAAAATGCACATATCCGTCGTTTCTTGGGGAATTTACCCAGTTTTTATATTTTTCGCATTTTAAATAGATTTTTTGAAATACCACAAAAAAACACAACCTATACATTTAAAATATTTGAGTAATATTGCTAAAAACATTTCTCTTCCAAATTTTTGTATCTAGTTTAACTTTTTAGGTAAAACATCATTTTTTAGGTTCTGGGAAGTTAAAATTGTTACACCAGTTGCTGTGAGAATAAAACTGGCAGGAGCCATCTTTATTTCTCCCTTTTCCACTCAGTTTCGATCTTTCAACGATATATGTATACATATATATATATGTACGATTTTGCTAATTACTATTGATATTTTTTCATTTTTTTGCCTTTGTTTGTTATTCAAATATTATTCGATGTTCAGAAAAAAATATGGCAACTTCGCGATAGTTTACCGCCGATCAGACTGCCAGCATGATCGAGACCGACAGTGATTCTGGTGATGAAATGCCATTCTAGTCAGCCATGTGTGACGTCATCACGCTTAGATGACCTCATCAAAAAAAAACAAAAACATAACTTGGTAGAAAATTTTATTCTAAACAACCTTGTAATACGTTACTAACTTCTACAAGCTACCAGTTAAGAGTAAAACGTCATTAGGAATACTACGACGGCATAAAAAAATACCAATTTGTAGAAAATTTTATACTGAACAACTTTGTAATAGATTATTTTTCCCTAGTCCCACACCCGACAGTAATTGCAGCAAACGTGGTCAAAGCAAACTTACTAAAAAGTGCCAAAAACGGCAAAAGTTCCGTCGTGGTTAAAGGGTCTACAGTGGAAGTTTCTCGTTATATTGCGTAAGGGGAAGACCCAAAGGTAAGACTGCCGTTTTGCGAATTTTCGGCACAGGTTATTCTATAACAGCCGACATTTCGAAACTGTTGAAGATTCACTTTATATTGTCAGAAAAAATGTTGGTCAATGAAATAAAGAAAGGGACAAATGGAACCTTTAAATCACAAAACCAGAAATTATTTAATTTGATAACTCGGGAACCGATTAGATTCTGCCTGCAGAAACACTCGTTTTTTATTTTTGTATGAGATATTCCAAGGTTGATGAGGTAGCCAGGGAAACCGATTGTTTTTGCAAGCAAAAATGTATATATCTTAGTTTTTGGTTAAATAAAAAATAACATTAAATACCTAAATGTTACAATAAACTGTTTTCATAGATCTACGGTGTCGAATAATATCTCTTAGTTTTTGGTTAAATTCCACCAGAAAAATACTTGCAGGGCCCTACAATGTATAAGAATTTTAATTAGTAGTCAATATTCTTTGTTATTTTGAGACGCCAAACTAGATAACTTTCAGTTTTTTTGGTGCCTTCCTGTTTTGCTGTAGTATTTTTTATTTCTTTTGTTAATTATTGGAATTTTAGTTAACGCCATATTTGTTTTGGTATACATATGTATATGACATGTATTTTTAAATTGTTGGGTATAAACGCTGCAGCGAAAGAAACAAAAATAAAAATTGTATTGTATTGTATTGTATTCATGTTTAAGAGAACTACGCTAAGTAAATGTTTTCTTCTTTTTAATTGGCTGAAAAGTGGCTAACGGTCCAACATTCCACCACAGTGGTGCAGCCGTTAAAGCGCTATGCCCAAAAAAGATAAATTTTAGAAAAATAAACGTTTTGTTTTTTAAGTTGTCTAACAAATGACAATCATGATTTGAGAACAAAATCCTATTTTTATGGTATTTCCCTAGATATTTTTTTATTTCTTTTAAGAGTTTTATTTAAATCAGTGGCTGCACTTGTTGCGGGTGTAGCAACGTTCCGCCTGATCCTTATGATCTGACGGCTGTAGATGATCACTTGGTCTAATGCACCTGATCTCAGTTTGCAGCCAAGAAACTTCCATTAGTTAACACACACCACTTGTATTTACAGTTAGGGTTTTCAGGTTATTAAACGTGTTTCGTTTGTTCACTATAAAATACACATTAACCAGTTATTTCATGGTATTGCGTACACAACATCTATACACCAAGGATAAGCGACTACATACAACAAATGGTACATTAACAATACAGAGCACAACAATGAGGACAATGGGTTTAAATACCATATAGGGCGAAGAAATATATGGTATACGGTCGTCGATCATGCAGGGTTAATGGTCGCAAAATGATCACGCAGCGTGTAATCAGGTCAGACTTATACCATTATGAATAAAAAAGGGTTCGAACGAGTTTCGCAGCCACATTTTACATTACCAGCCCCAAATTACGAAGTTAATTTTAAAGAAGTATGGCAGCGAATATCCCGGAACACGTTTGCTGTCGCAGTTCGTACATATCCTCTTCTCACGACGTGGTCTGCATCAGGGTAGACAAGGTTATTTGTGTGATCCGGCCCCTGTAACAGCTTCTGGTCGTTCAACAAGTAACTGGCCGTACAGTCGAACACAATCTTGACTTTTAGCCCGGTAGCATGATGTGGCACGTACCACGCCTTCCTAGCAGGCTTCTCACAATCCTTGGAAACTATTCCTGCGTGTCCATTGCTTATATATTCCTCGATCTTTCTTTTATACCTTTTGAATAATTTGGGGTCTTAAGACAATTTCACCTTTAGGTATCCTAGTCGCTTCTCCGGAATTGAACGGTTACAAGGTAAACGTGGCGATCAAGGCCTCCACGGCATCCTTAATACAGATTGCCGATCTGTTGATTTCGTTACAGAGCTTTCCATTATAGAGAGTGCCTGCTTTATTCTCCATAAACATTCCCAGCGAGTCAACTTTGTACTTTCACTGAAGTCAAAGCTGAACTTTTTCCCCAGTTGTTCATGCAGCCCCTGATCGGTAATATTCGTAAAATTCAACTTAACATGTTCTTCCATTTCCTGTACGGTTTCCAGCCCATTCAATGTCCATCCCAACCTCGTCCGCACAGCTGTTCGACATCCTGACTTACGCCGCCTCTCACATTCTTCCGAAGCCATCTCGTTATCCGAGCCTATGAGTAGTTCTACCTCCGACTCATTCACCTTCGGGAAAACCAGGTCACTTAGGTGCGGATACCTGGTAACATCGCTTTGCGTGGGTATGCTGCTTCTTACGTCTGGTAAATTTAACACTGCCAAGACGTCCTTAAGAGAAAATTCCTTAGCTTCACAAGCACCCTTCACAACAAGATCCAGTTTGTATCCATCATGTCTGTCAGTGCAATTAGCAGTCTCCATTGTAATTTTAGTTTTGCATTTTAAAACATGAGGTTCTAGTTTTCTCAGTAACTCCAGAGTACACAAGTTTTCCGTTGCTCCCCCGTCTAGGAACGCATACGTTGATACTTGTCTCTGCTTGTCCGTTGACCATACCTGCACAGGAACCACTCGCATCCGTGTTCGCATAATCAATCGTTCAGATGATGTGCTTGCCTTAGTTGCCCCGGTTGTAACCAAATCGTTCTCTATCGTCAACTGGGCACGACCACTCTCATTGGTACGTTTAAATTCTTCGATGGCGGCCGGTTGAATGCTTGAGAAGTGTAGCAGTATGTTACCTGACAACGATTCGGGTTGCTACACAGTCTCGCTGCGTGACCGGGAATAAAACAATTAATGCACAGGCCACGATTCCGCACGACCTCGTAACGTTCGTAAATACTGCTTTTGCGAAATCTTGCAGTACGGGCAGTCGCTATATATCTGACATTCATTCTGCTTGGCTTTGCGAGTGGTAGTGGCGTATATACCAACTGTCGCATTAGTTGGGGAGTTGTACCTTGTAATATGGCCCCTTGTTGGCCTTACATGTTGATTGATTTCCTCCGACATTATCTGACCAAATTGTGAATTCAAACGCTTAGCAGCTCTACGTACATGCTTCATTAGATCATGCAAACCCAGAGAATTGCCATGGTGACCGGCCCGTTGGTCTGACCGGCCTGTTGGTCTAACGGTTTAGTGCGTCGCCTTTCAATCGAAAGGTTGCAGGTGCGAAACTGGTCGCTAGCTAGGCGGTTGTGTCCTTGGGCAAGGCACTTTACGGACATTGCCTGAACCCAGCGAATTAATGAGTTCTACCAAATTAAAGGAACGTGTCTATCATATACAACACACTGCAATAGCTCCGGTAACCCGACGATGGGCGCGAGGTGATCTGACGATTGCCCGTGTGTTAACCCCCTTGGCTTTCCCATTCACGGGGATAAAGATGAATATCCTATCCTATCCTATCCTATGGTCATTGAGTTCGATGGCTTCCTTGTGGATATCATTCTGCACCGCCCGTGGCAGGCGCCTAAATACATCCATAAGTATTGAGGAGCTGTCCAACTCCTTCTCGTAATTCCATGCGGATAGCAAGTAGAAACAATTGGACATTTCTTTCCACAGTTTGTTGAGACTCCGGTAATCTCATTCGTTTATCTTAGGACCTCTGGTTAACAGTCTGACGTATGCATCCACCACTTTATGTCGTTGACCGAACTGTTCATTTAGCACCTCAAGTGCTCGCTGATACCCCTCCTCCGGTGGATCTATCATAGCGCAAAATTGGATCGCTTCAAACGCTTCACCGATACAATGATTGCGTAAATGGCTTAACTTGCTCCTCGGTTCTTTAACTCGTCTGTTTATACACTCTTCGAATTCGGCCATAAAATAGTGGAATTCCAACCTGTTCCCGTCAAACTTTGGAATATTTTGCTGTGGAAGTGGGCCGTGTTCAAACGATGAGGCAATAGTGCGCAATGCGCTTTTTATCATGTCATCTCTGGCCGCCGCAGAACTTCCATTCCTATCTGCGGTGCGCTGTAGGGCCACATGCGCTTTGGTAGCCTCCATATTGTCATCGTCGCTTAACCATGACTTCACACGCTGCTGCCTTGTCGTCATTAAGCCTACGTGCTGTTGAGCATCCATAGGTTTCTCCAATCGTCCTCCTTAAAATTTGGCCCTAATTGCCTCCTTCTGAAGTTGCAACTGTCGTATTGCTTTCTCGATTTCCGCAACTCGACGAGCATGCTTTGTCTTGTTTTGAATATCCATCTAACTCATCTTACGGCCCAGATTCGGTCTCAGTATTTGCTCGTCTCCCACAAGCTACTCAATAATATACTTAACAGATTTCACAAAAATAGGTTCGGAAGGCAAGTCTTCTTCATCCACATCCCCAAAGTCGATTAATGGATTACGCTCCACCATCCTAAATCGACTTGACACTCTCAAGGCTTCTTCACCGAACTCCATCTCCCCAAGTCCGAAACACTTTTAATAATGTAGCGGGTGTAGCAATGTTCCGCCTGATGATCTGACGGCTGTCGATAAGTGATCACTTACTTGCTCTAATGCACCTGATCTTAGTTTGCAGCCAGTAAACCTCCCTCAGTTAACACACACCACTTGTAGTTACAATTGCACAGATTTAGGTTTTAGGTGATTAAAAGTGTTTTGTTAAATAGTATTACGTACACAACATCTATACACCAAGGATAAGCGACTACATACGACAAATGGTACATAAGCAATACAGAGCACAACAATGAGGACAACGGGTTTAAATACCATATAGGGCGAAAAAATATATGCGATACGGTCGCCGATCATGCAGGGTTAATAGACACAAAATGATCACGCAGCGTGTGATCAGGTCAGTCAGTTCTATAACATTATAAATCAAAGAAGTTCGAAAGAGTTTCGCTGCCACATTCTACAGCACTTACATTCCACTAAATCTGATTCAAATCTGGCTAAACGGTTAAGTGCGTCGCCTTTCAATCGAAAGTTTGTAGGTGCGATAGTGGTCGCTAGCTAGTCAGTTGTGTCCTCGAAGGCACTTTCCGGACATTGCCTGAGTCCAGCGGATTCATGGGTTCTACTAAATTGAAGGAATTAACGTATCTATCATATATAACACACTGCAATAACTCCGGTAACCCGACGATGGGCGCGAGGTGATCTGACGATTGCCCGTGTTTTAACCTCCTTGGTTTTAGGATAGGATAGGATATTCATCTTTATCCCCGTGAATGGGAAAACCAAGGGGGTTTTCCTAATCACGGGGATAAACATGAAAACATGAATATCCCATCTTATTTTAATTTTTTTATTAAAACCGCGAAAGAACAATTATGTACAAAATCATAAATGACCGTGCGGCTAGCTATTCGGTTATGCAATCATTAATACAGACACAGTGTAATCACATTCAGTTATTGGTCAACATCACATTGCGCCGGTGTCGGTCTCCTTGCGTCTCTACCGCCATCCCAATCTGGTACTCCTTGAATAACTCGCACCATTTCCACTTCTACATTTTCGAATTTTACATCACGAAAATTCGATGTAAAATCTAAGAAATGACAATATCATTTATGCCCGCCTAGGATTAGTTTCCAAATTTACTTCTGATCACATTCGTATACTATTTAAACGCGCGAAAGGTGCTTCTTATTGACGACCTTTCTACAAAATAAACAAGGGTCTTATGATTCTGAAAAACAACAGAGTGCATTACTGATAAGTTACACGAGTCATGCAACTATCAAAAGATGCTATGCTTGTCCAGAAAACGCGGGGTTTTAAGACGGGTAATTCTCAGGATTTTGATTTCATCAGAAAAAGTTCACCTGTCTATCGCGCTCCCCTAATCGTAGTTCTGACGAGCGCTACGCTCCAGTAAACATAGGTATTCCCCATGACGTCAAATAATATTCAGCCAGTAGTAACTTCAGTGCGACATTGTTCGAGACTGATTATACGAAGTAAAGTAACTTAGCAGTCGGTGGATTTAGGTCCACATATAATTAACAAATTACGTATGTTTATTCAGCATAAAATAATTTAAATTCCAGCATATGTATGTTACTTTAATGTTGATTCCATTACTAATCTCAAGTTTTTGAAATATGTAGGTAGTAACAAAATATTAATTTTTCCTAAGGAAACTATTTAAGAGTTCAATACTGATATACCGTCAACACCTCTCTGACGTACATTGCAGTAATATTTCTATAAAGTGTGTGTGTGTGTGTGGAAAGTTCGAATTAGAAAGAATATATTTATCTGATCTTGGAACTTCTACCATTGCAAGGTTTGGGTAAGTTAAAATATTATCCATCCCGAATTAAAAATTATGAAATTCGATCAAAATAAAATGGTGTGGTGTGATTGACCAAGTAGCATTTTAGTTCCTACTTATGTTTACAAAATGTATCTATTTTTACCACATTTATAAATATGAACACAGGCTTATGTATTTGTAATTTTAAAAACAATAAATTTTTAAAGGAAAACACATAAATTTTAAAGGAAAACCCGTTATCCATTCCATGAGATTTTTCGGAAGATTTAACGGGAAATTTGATTTTGCATCCCGGCCGATCATTCGTAAATTTCCCGATGTCTGTCCACAAACCTAACCATGCAAACACAACAAAGCTAATTGTATCGTTAATAAAATTAATTGATATCCGGAAAATGTAATTGTTACACGATTGCTTACTGTATATGGAGAAATACTGGAGTCTATTATACCGCTGTTATATACTAATATCGGAGAACCGTTTAAAAATTCGGTCACGGATGTATTGTTTCCAATAGTCCACTGGTTACGTATGTTTTATGTGCGAACTTTTAAACCAATACAAGGCTCGTCAACACTTCTATGCTTAAGCGAAATGCTTTAAATTAACTAAATGCATCACCGGTCTACCGTTTACGTTTAAGTTTCACTCGTTAACAAATGACAGGTCATTAAAAATCAGTAACAGCAGTATGTAAGCTGTTTGTCATTTAATATAATTAATACATTGTTACATAAAAATAGCATTAAAATATAAATTTTATTTACTTATCTATAGTTCTGACGGGCGCTACAGTCCAGTGTACATAGGTCTGTCTATACAGCTTAATATAGGTAACACATCTGTTCCAATTTTTACGTTTTAACGTTTATATCTTGGTTAATTTTTAATCTGATTTCCCCCCGATGTATTTGTGCAAAATTTACTTCGCAAACACATCAAAGGTAAAATCGACTTTAAAATTGTTTTGATACATGATAGCTCACGCCATATAATACTTGAATTTAGTATGACGTTGTAAAGCAATAATAGCGAAGAACCACTTTAAAATTCTTTATTATAACAAATAATGTTTGTTTTTTTTAATTCGCGCAGGGGTGAAAACCAAAAATTTCATTTCGTAATAAAAATCGATTTAGCAGAGTTTAAAAGAAACGCAAACCCGTAAAAAGTGGAGGGTGAAGCTCGTCGTCTCATTGGTTCTTCCTACACAACGTGAAAGGTGTGAAATCTTAATTTTTATTTTTTTTAAAAACGGTTGGATTGTTTGCGGCAATGCTTTGTATGAGTTTGCAAATGTTTTGTTACGTCAGCCCGCACGGCCGTAACGAACTCTCGGGCGTTAGGTGAATCATAGACAACATCTGCATGAACTAAACAAGCACTGGCAAATTTTGCAACAAAATTTAGATAAACAA
>CH002985.1:25992-60099 GCA_000149265.1 Ciona savignyi | reverse complement strand
AATTGTTTTGATACATGATAGCTCACGCCATATAATACTTGAATTTAGTGATGACGTTGTAAAGCAATAATAGCGAAGAACCACTTTAAAAATTCTTTATTATAACAAATAATGTTTGTTTTTTTTAATTCGCGCAGGGGTGAAAACCAAAAATATTTCATTTCGTAATAAAAATCGATTTAGCAGAGTTTAAAAGAAACGCAAACCCGTAAAAAGTGGAGGGTGAAGCTCGTCGTCTCATTGGTTCTTCCTACACAACGTGAAAGGTGTGAAATCTTAATTTTTATTTTTTTTAAAAACGGTTGGATTGTTTGCGGCAATGCTTTGTATGAGTTTGCAACGCTTACACCCGCCGCCTAACAACACTTGCGTGTTTCACAGGAATCAAATATAGAAGGTGACTACAAACGCTATTGTTGGAACGAACAATAGATTCTAGAAAAGAGAGCGCGACCACATCTCGTGGTAAGTTAAGCGTATCGCCCTGAATACAACTGCATAACTCGTTCCGCTAGCGGTTTGCTGTATTACGTTTTAAATCTTTAGAAAATATAGAAATAATTTGCAAGGAGCTTCGCTAACAAGGTGCCAAAATAAAAACGGCTAATTTATTGCCAATTTCAATATATACTATGCAAATATAAATTAAAAATGCTAAAAAAATATCGTAATTAAATCTTTATATATGTTCTATTTAAACTGCAAAGTTGAAATATACCTGAACTTTTATTATAAGCTTGTCTAAACTTTAACAAAATATGAAGCAAATCAATAAAGGATGTATCTTCTTTTATTTGTAAGAAACGCCTACACAATCAAATTTCAATAAAATCGGAAAGTGACCGCATTTTAGGTTACAATAACCCAACGGTGGCAAATATTTTCATTTGTTAAATTTTAACCAATATCTCAAATTTATTTGCCCTTGTGCATCGCGCGATGTCTTTGGATAAGTACGTAAGAGGATACTCCCCGCTAAAGCAAGCAATATCTGAATTGCTACCCACACATGTTGTTATTATTAGAGGCCAAATTATTTTACCATTCTAACCAACGTAAACTTAATTTACCAATAGCCTGCCATTCCATATACGGCCGCAGGAAGCCTTAGATTTTAATTTAAACTTGAAGTTCTTTTTTCGTCGATTTCACTGCAATTTTTTATCTTGGTTGATTTTTGTCTAATTTCTCGATGTTGGTTTTAAAAACCAATTGTGCAAACACATTAATGGTAAAAAACTTTATGAAAATGAAATTGATACGTGATATCTGACGCTATAGGAAATACGTGGATGTAGGACTTTGTAAATCAATAATAATGGCGTAGAGCTGGTTTAAAAATATTAACTCAAACGAATGATTTTTGCCTTTTTTACTTCGCACAGTGAGGAAAACCATAAATATCCATTTTGTAATTATCTTCGATTTAGCAGAGTTTGAACGAACCCGAAACGGGAGAAAAGTGGATGGTGAAGCTTGTCTTATTTTTGTCGTCTCATTGGTGCTTCCTGTGCAACGTGAAAGGTGTTTTCCTAATTGTGTTTAATTTTTTTCTAAAGTTTGCGTTGTTATCACAATATTGTGAATTAGCTTTCATCGCACAAGCGTCGCCTAACTCACGCGAAGGAATCAAATATCGAAGGTGACTACAAACGCTATTGTTGGGTCGAACAAACAACAAGAGCTGGAATTAAACCGAATCGCATATCAAGGTACGTAACAAATAAAACCTGTTTTAAACGTAGTTCTGACGACCGCTACGGTACAGTAAACCTATGTATTCCATTGGAAGCCCAATGACATTCATTCAGTGGTTACGTCAGTGCGACATTTCTTGAAACTGATTGCACAAATACAATCTTTTCAACTGTTTTCCACCTCCGTGCTAGTTTAAAAATGTCCATCTTTATATGTTTTAAAACATTCCTTTTAACCAAACAAAACAAATACACCAGCTAATATGCAACACACTTTTCTAGCACCCGGTAATCCTTCCGCCGCATTAATCGTCGATTTCACCAGGATTTTGTTTTATATACCTCTCGATTTTACTGATCTTTAACGATGTCTAACTGCAAACATGCAATTACATCAATACATTTAAAACGAAAAGTAGGTTAAAATAAGTATATCACTTTTTTTCGCTATAACAGTTTGCTAAATTAAGTTTCAAAATTAAAAAAAAAATTGTGCCAAGGAAGGAGTTTTGGTAACATGAGCAAAAGGTAAAATTTAATCCTTTTTGTCGCTTTTTTAGTGGGAAGAAGGTGTCTAAACAGACTTCACCTAATACTTCATATATCCTATGCAAGTATAAATTGAAAATGCTACAAACAGTTATCATAATGCAATATTCATGACGTATAATTGATTTAAATTGTAAAAAATGGTTGCCATTTACTTAAATTTTTATTCTAAACTTTTTTAAATTTTTACAAATTATTCCGAAAATCGGAAAGAATTTTTACCTACCTACTGTTATTTGTAAGACACTTTTTTTAATAATACAAGCATTTCGCATTAAAAAAAGTAAACTTGACAGAAAATATAGATCTAATTATTCCCACTGGTTTCAAAAGCGAATGATTTAACCTATGCCTGGCACGTCAATAGAACCATTGTCGTTTGAGTTACGCACGCTAACAACCCGTGTCCGTGTCTTCGCGCGATGTCCATGGATTAGTGACGTATAGGGTTACTTTCTGTTAAGGAAAATAAACCTGAATTGCGTCTCACACATGTTAATAATATTTATTTTCATCAATTTCAGCCGATCACATTTACTTTCTATAAAATTTATAACACGGGGATAAAAATGAATAAATATCCTTATATCCCAACACAAGAGACAGCGCAATACTGTGCAATTCTGCATTGTTGTTGTGATGGAAAACACAGTTATTATTACTACTGTGGAAAAAACAACCTGTTATTCGTTCTAGGGGGACCCTTTATTCTTGTTCTGCAGTACTAACATTGGACACACAATTTTACCCAGCGAAACATTTACACAAGTATTATGACTAATAGGGTACCATCCGTCATATCGGAAGAGTGTAGGGTTTAATTTATGTTGGTTGTACGTCAATTTTAACATAACGATATGTCCTCTATCTCCAATAAATAGTATGGCTGTTACGGATGAGGTGATAAATATATAGCGTCGACTTAAGTCGGGTTTTAAAAATAATGGTGGTTCACACATGATTTACTATCTCAAGTTATTGATTATTTTAGTATCCAACAGATAAAAGACCGCACAGAGAAAAGAGGAACAAAAGAGTATAGCTCAAGAGAAACCCGCAATCGGCGATAATTAGGAGATTGGGATTCAAGTCCGATAGCACAAATGGAGCAGGAACGCCAAGCGGAAGTAAGTCGTGTGATGTTTCCGCACAACTTTAATTGTTTAATGATCAATGATGATTGCTGTTAATACTAGAATTTGTGTATTATGATCTCAACCATGTACGAGAATTCACGCTTTGTTCAAAATACGCAAGAAATTATTCATCAAAAGGGAAAATAAAACACTTGAGTAAAAGAGGCAGCAATTCGCACTAATTTTAATTACGCAACAATACTCTTATTTATATTGTTAACACATAAATGTCCAACTACATATTTATGACAAAACAATGATTAATTTTATTGTTTACGCAACAATGGTCTGCACTATTTCTGACGCAAAAATGCACAATAATATATTGACCCTCGGTTAGGCCTACCGCAAGTAGTGCAATGTGCAGTGTTTGATTAACACGTTTAATTTGGTAGAACAATGCTTACTTACGTAATGATGGCGCAATAAAACGTATTTATATTAATGACCCAACAATGCTCGCTTATATATATTTATGACGTCACAATACTCACTCATATTGAAAAAATAACAGAGGGTATTTATAATATTGACAAAATAGATGACCGCTTATATACAGTAGAACCCCGCTTACCTGACCACCTATGGGACCGTAATCAAGCGGTCGCGTTAGCGGGGTGGTCGTGTTAGTGAATTTTGGTTTGCTGCAAGTTGTCGTCATATGCAGCTTAAACGTCTGCATTTTTACTAATTTTTCACCAAATGCCATTATTTTTATCAGATACTGCAGAATATATTTAATACTAATGTTTATCTTGTAGGATTCAGTTCTGTCTACCACATTTTTTTGTGTGTGCTCATTTATTCTTATTGTTTTGATCATAAATAAAATTTAACCTTATTATTTTGGTGACAAAAGCACATTATTTAGCACACGGGGTCATTAAGCGGTGTCAAATTTGAAGTTTTGGACCAAAATATGGCGGTCCTGTTCTGGAAACCGGGGTGGTCGCGTTATTGAAACGGAATGCAATGCATTACCATAGTAAATTATTTGGGACCGCACTAAAGTGGTCCTGGTAATGAGGTGGTCGTGTTATCGAGGTGGTCTTCAAGCGGCTGTATATATATATATATATATAAATATAAATAATTATTAATGATGCAACTATACGCATTTATAATACTAATGTCGAAACTATGCCCATTTATATTGTTAAAGAAACAACAATTGATTTTACTACATTTGATTTCTGTTATTTTTCTTTGGAAGTTTTCGCCGATTTTTCTACATTCGAAAGAAATACTTAGTTCAAAAAACCTGACAGCACAAATCTTCAATTAAACCTAGAGGGCGACAATTTCTTGTCAACCGCCATCATTTGTTAAAAACGTGTTTATTAAATGAACACATGCAACTTGAAATAAATTTCTATGATTTAGATATAGCTAAGTCCATTATTGTTTACCAAGTCCATCCAATACATATTCTCTTCCATATTACCGAAATTGAGTGATTATCTTCTATAATCAAGGAAGCGATGTGACTGTCTTTCTTATCACTTCATGCTTTGCTTCATATGATATTGGTGCAGAAATCAGTCATCCATCACCATTAGCTCATCCTTAAATTGGACTAAGTTTAGCAATTGCCACTGACTTTTTTAAGTTCTTCTCATTTAAAACAAATTTTAATTTAAAGGTAATATACTGCTCTTGTAAGTATTTCATAATTATCAACTATGCTTTATTCACCTTGTCATAGGGAATGATAATTGTCGATGTTTGTTGATGGGTTCTCTAAAAGTGACCGTACATACTTTGGGTTTTGAACCAACTATGTACAATTAAACTGTTATTTCCAAGGTAATCCAGCAATCCAAGTACACAACCGATCCACATAATTATTTAGATGAATCCTAGAAATGACGTAATTGTATCTTTGTGACCAGAGCAAAATCACATAGTTTGTCAAATCTTGGCAATTACAAAATATCACATTTTAATTACTTGGCAGAGCAAATAAACACCGCCCTGAGTTTAACTGTTTTGGGGTATTTTATTATATGGGCTCTCGCTTTTTTAGACTTGGAGCGTTGGCTAATTGCTTTTGCTCGTCGCTTTTCCATAGAGATCTTTATTCTGGTTAATGTGAACTTGACATAGCTTGTTCTGTCTATACAGAACGTATACAGTATAGCCACGATATGTAAAGTCTTAATCTCAAACTCGAAGTCTATAATTTTTGATTCACTTTAGTTGAATTCTGCGTCTCATTCAATATACGGTTTATTCGCGAAGCGAGTTACTTAGTACGTCATTTAGCATGACGCCGGTTGTATAGTCTAAGGTACGTTATACAGCATGACGCAAGTTATCTCAAGTACGTTATTGTAGGTTATATTAAAATTTCCAGAATATAAAGGGAATTTACAAGGTGCGAAAAGTTTACGTGCCAGACGTTTTACATCTGCACGTTTGACTAACTGTGGGGAATTAGGTGGAAAAACTATGTTAATGATTTATACCAGATAAAATACAAAGGGCCATACAAGGTGATAATTACGTAGCGAGTAATAACACGTGAGAGTCGGTAAACTTGAAACGCAAAAAAACGACGTTAAAACACAAAATATTTTAGACATAAATTAAAACAAATATATACTATACGAAATGCTGCAATATCTCATTTTTTCCACATTTTGTTAAGTTTGAGAATATAAAATTACGGTCCCGTTGGGCATTTCGGATGTTTCAGTCGAAATAACAATCGAAGACATGTGGTGAACGATCTCACGAAGTTTCGAGCATTTCACACGTGTATTCTGCAAAAACTAGAATAACCTGGTTGGGCGAATTAAGTAAAAAACTAGAATTGTGCAATCGTGCAAAAAAATCTGGTGTCATGTATGTTAATGCGTGATAAATGTTATTTGATATGTAGTGAAAGTGACATCTTACATCCAAGGTAGCAACGCCACAATTTGCATCACATAAGCTATATTTCCATACTTTGCCAGCTAATAAACCAATGCGTCAGGTATCTCACTTTCGAGTGAGCATGAAATAAGGACAGCGATGAACTCGCTATATGCGACGAAAGCGCAATAAAAACGCAAAAAAACGAGCGACCTGTCATATAGGTTTTACGACTCGCAACGAATAGGGGATATAAACTCGTTCGGATGTATTTCCATCAGCGAACAAAAGCAAAATATCAATATGCATAACAAAAGCCTTGTCTCGTCGTTATTGTGCGGTGTTTGTAAAAGCCTGTTTTACACACGAAATATATTCGGAACATCCGACACATTGACTGAGAGGCGATTCGAGAATTAGACATCGCATATTACATGCGGCGCGATTACCATAGCTATACGAAAGTATGCTGGTATCGTGCAATAAACTGTGGCGTTGTGAAGCGGGTACGCTCACTTATTTACACAGCATGCAAACGCGCGAGCCAGGGGCGATCAGACTTCGCATGATAAGACACAAAACTTGAGCCGCTGCTCAAAACGAGTATATAATCGCGTGAACAAGACGCATAATTTGCGTGAGGCGATTAAAAGAAAAATAACGCCTTGTCGGCGGCGGTAACATTGAAAATCTGGCGCAAACGAACAAAACCAAACGTCGTTCGACTTGTAATTGCGCCTAATATACCGGATGGGTTGGCACAGCATGGCATCATTGACTCAAGCTCATGATAGCATAATCGTAAAAGCGTTACTGACCTTGTTTAAGATGGAGTGCATATGTAGCAGTTGTTGAAGGCGTGTTTCCTCTTCGTGTTTGTGAGAAGTCTGTAGAGTAAACCACCGATATTATGCATTCTTGCAATAGCTTAGTACCATCCAACCAAACCGGGAACACTAGTATTTGCAATCGTTGCAGACTAATAATTACATAGAGTATAAAAAAAATAATAAAACTTACAAAAAATAATGTAGAAGTTACAAAAATAATAATACAACCCTTTCATATTTCGTAAAGGAAACGTCGTCTTGCAGATTCTCTTCTTTCTTTGGCGTATACGATGCTTATCAACTTGATTTCAATAGAGTGCGTTGCCTTGTTGTATAGTCACCAACTTCGTCCAGGCCGTACAAGGTGATAATTACGTACAAAGTAATAAAACGTGAGAGTCGGTAAACTTGAAACCCAAAAAAAACGACGTTAAAACACAAAATATTTTTGACATAAATTAAAACAAATATATACTATACGAAATGCTACAATTATACACCATTATTGTAGTATTTATAAAATAGTGGTTTCTGATGAAGGTATTTGTTCTGCTTTTACATAATGTTCTTGATTGGTAATTTTCGTAGTGTCCCCTATGGCTATGCTATATGGATTTGAACATGAAGATTTCCTGCATTTTCATTTTATACGGTCGTGTCCTGGGTTGCACCGGGAGCTATCCGAGATATAGCGGTCAAATAAGCCTTCACCAGTCATCTTGGCGAACCGTGAACCATCGGTATAAGAGATAAGCTGCGATGGACGGACGAGATAGAAGCTCGGTATTCTGTATCGGAGGTACTTGGTAACGAATCGTAGTGAATGTAATGAAAGCGAAACTCTTCCGGTTATACAGTACAAAATGCACACAAAGATTGTTATATACCAAAGTTAAAGATTATTACATACATGTGGGTATGATTAAATTAGATTACAGGGCACGCATGATTACAAGGCACAAAATACCTGTCTATAAACCTGCACGTATTTACTACAGGAATAAAAATTAAAGTATTTTCACAACAGAAAGTTTAGAAAGTGGATATCTTCCATTGCTTGGTTGCAGATGTCCTCGTGACTTTTTTGTGTAGCACACTGAATTAGCACACTGAATAACCGGCCCCACTCCAGTGGCTTAGAAATATCAGACGATGAGCCATTTTTATGGCTTGGCCTTGAAGTAGGTACAGCGGTTGGTAGAGGTTAAGTAGCATATTCATTGCCATTAAATACGCCAGTGATAGGTGTGAATGGCCAGTCTATGATGTTGCAGTGGAGACCCCATCGCTATCGCTATTGATGAGCTAGGGGAGCCACATGCCTTGTGTTTGATGCCGCAGAGCATTATGTGCTCGCTTTGTCAGGGTTTGCATTCGAGGAGGACAGACTATCATTTGCACGTGGTTTTATTGTTGCTTTTTTTTATTTGCTTAGAGGGCTATTTGCTGGGTTTTGTGCCCTCGCTACTGCCCGACTTACCTTCTTGCAAGCAAGGGTACGTTGAAGCATGCAAACTTGATTTGGTATCGTTAACGAAACTATCTCGAAGAAAATGGCGAGGTCTGTCAAAGCTTGCATAAGTCGACATTTATATAATGGATTGTTTGCATACATTATAAGGGCTCTTTGTGGTAAACTGATTTTTTTAAATATTTTTAATTCTATATTATTATTTTAACATTTTTTAACAGCGTGTTGCATCCGCATAATTTTATGTATATTGTAATAGGTATAACGCCCGTTCGACGACGGAAAAGACAACGTCAGCTTATACGTGTTTTAATTGTTTTATTGGCTGCTTCCCGCGTGTATTATCGTTTTTTTGACATGTTATTCTCCGCATGTAAACAGTTAAGAGTAATTTTCAGAGAACAATTAAAACGTTCTGTCTGGTGGCTTTGTATTCCCCAGAGCACTTTTCTATCCACGTAAGTGTTTCCTATATAACCGATTGTGGTTGATAAGAAAGGATATAACGAAAACGAAAGAAACTATAATACTGAAACTATGACCGACTGATGTGCGTGCTTAAGATGGAGAATAAACTTTATGCTGAGATTTTGACTTAGATTCCGAAACCAAGAGTATAAGACATAGGCAGCGTTTATACGTGGTATGAAGCGTCCAGTGAATCGAAGGATAACCTCGATCACAGCGCGGCTCGCCAGAACGTCAGGTACAGAGGTAGTGCCTCAACCCAACCGCTACCGACGACTACTCAAAAACTATAGCGAGCTCCACAAGCGAATGCCTAAAATGCGAAATATCGTTCTTATATTAATGTATCTGACGTGCATTTTCTCCACATGATTTACATATCAGCTAACACTTAATTGTAACTTGCAGATTGAACACTGGTTTGAGTTTTGGGTGTTCAAATTAAAATTGACTATAATAGATTTGTGTTAGCTTTAAGTATTTAACTGGTTTATATATGAGGTAAAATTGTATTACATTTACTTATATATTTGATAATTTAACAACTACAAATGTTTGTCAAAATAGAAATGAAAATTACTCTTATCACATCGACTGTCGACGAATAAATAATCGGCACCAAAAAATGAAAAAATTGCATACTTTAGTCTGTCTCATTTTTCCCGATTTACTCATAATTTGTGTTCCTCCGGGATAAAAAAAAGAAACCCGTTACTTCAAGATCATTTTAGTTTTGGTGTAAATTTTATATTTTAATTTTAATTTCTTCTCTGTTAAAGGGTGTCACAAACAACTTAATTATTAGAGAGTAATCTCACAACGAATTTTAATCTACTTTGTAGCGTAGACGGTCGTTTAGGAAGGTGCGCTAACACCTTTCACGATATCAAGTTCACTAAAATGGGGAATATTTCGAAATCGTTTTAGATATATTTTCGAATTGGAACCTAATTATTTTTGTTTACATAATTTTTATTCTTAACAGGTAGCTGCATAAACTTGAAAATCATGGGAATTTCTCTAATTTGGATTAAAAATTACCAACTAAGATGTTCTACACAGGCACACTTATAAGTTTCGGCAGACCTATAAAAATAAATATTTAGTTCTTTTTTTAAATGTATTTGGTTATTCTGGAAACCTACATTTATGGACGTAAATAGCCTCCTTTTTAAATAATCATATGATATAATTTAAATAAAATTTTGTCATAATACAGGGACCTCCCATTGTTATGCTTGGAGGAGACCTTCATTACCATAACCTATCTGTAACAGAAGTGTTACAAAACCAACAGCTTCTTCTACGTTCTCAACAACAGCTTCAACAAAACCAGGAGCAGAACCAAAGGGAACTCCTACAAAGACTACCGGAGCCACAATTACAGCAACAAAACCAGATACAAACAGATCAATTACAACAAGTGCAGCAAACCCAGGAACAAACCCCTCCGGAATCATTTGGTTAGTATTAATAAAACTGTATGTTTACCATCATTTTCCTTACATACCTGTAGTTTTATTCCTATCCAATGCAAACTGAGCGCACTAAAATGGCTCTCACTCAAAATCCAGCAACATGTTCTTAGAGTTTTACTTTTGAAGCTTGGATCTGCAACCTAAACTGAAAACGCTCCCAATTGTCTGTCATCGTAGACTTTTTTGAGCTTCTAACTCTTCGTAAACCGAGACTTTTTTCTAACAAAACGGCTAGGAAATACACATTTAATATACCTCTGACACATCGATCCACTATTTTTATTTAAATACCATGACTACGAGAGGGCCACATATCGACCCGGGTATATAGGTCTATTAATTGGTTAATCATCATCTTTAGAGAAGATCACAACAAGCCTGACACGGTGGTTCAGCATGACGACTTCCTCTTTTACCACAACTTGAATATTGGCTGCGCAATAATTAAGGGTCTTACACAAAATCTTACAGTGTGATATTGTATTTGTTTTTACCTCTACTTAGCGTACAAATCCTATTTGTCAACAATCCTTCAACTGGTGGTGGGTGGATTGAATTTCCACCATATGGCTTTTCAATTTCGTCCTCGAAACTAAAGAACGAAAATTTATTCTAAATCCAAAGTGGTTCTTACAAATATCCTATAATACGCCCAGTACATTTTTAATAGATTGTCAAAAACTATGAATGTCACCAAGTACTATGAGCTCCTTTGTCAAATGAAATTCACCTTTCTGCGAATGCAGGCGTCTTTGTTCGATAAGTCCTACTCTGTGGCTACGGGTGATAAACAATAATGTTTTAGATCTTTAGATTCATATTTAATAAAAGTAATATTAAAAAACACAACGCACATTAACTACAAAATATCAAGTCAAAGTAATGAAGGGTGTTACGGCAGCACGCAGTAAAGTTGACGCGCCTTTTCCCACTTCTTTATTCGGTACAAAGCGGTAACTAAAAATAAACATAAATGCATGTAAAACGCTATTAAACGAAAAATGGATAACAATACTACAAAAACATACCTTAACAATGCGCGCCCGTTAATCCCTTTATCGTAAAAAGAAAATGCTGCTTCCTTGCAGTCGAACTCGAAAAGGACTATATAAATCAAAAACGTAAAATCGCCAAGGACAAATCATAGAAATAAAATGTTACCAAAATCAACCAACCATAAACAATTAACAAACTAAAAAAACTACTGCAACGGTGCAGTAACAAAGGGTTTTTATTGTCCGACTGTTAGTCCACCGGTTATGTGTGTCGCCTTTCAATCGAAAGGTTACAGGTGCAAAACTGGTCTCTAGCTAGTCAGTTGTGTCCTTGGACAAGGGCACTTTACAGACATTGCCTGAACCCAGCGGATTAATGGGATGATGTATTAAAATGAAGGAACGTGCCTTCCACACATAACACACTGCAATAGCTCCGGCAACCCGACGGTGGACGCGAATTGTTTTGCCCGTGTGTTAACAACCCCTTTGGTTTTACCATATCCTATTGGAATAGAATGATTATGATGAGCTAGTCACCAGACCTTCTTTATATTAAAATCAGAATAGGTATCGGTCGCGGTAACCATTTGACTACACGACCTACAGTAAAGAAGGATTAGCATACGTGTCTGTGCTACGTGACTACGTGATTAGCATACGTGACTTTTCTACGTCATTCACTGGTAACATCCCAAAAATATTGGAGGTTTTAGAGAAATTATCGGTTCAAACTGCTAAAGCACATTTGGAAGTAATAGTTAAGCATGTAGTAGAATAGGGCCTGTCATTGCGTAATGGTTTTTTTCCAAAGGGCTTTTTCAGGAACTCATGAAACCTTCTACCCCAGTTGAAATACATTAATACAGTCACTTTTAAATATCTAGATATTCTCTTTAAATTTGGATGCTGAATATGAACGGGATACCTTGCGAAAATATATGAAAATATAAAGGAAACGTCGTGTAAACTGCAAATATTATGGGTCCCATTTGGAAAAATTCAACCATATAGAAACACATAAATGGGACACGAAACTTTGTTATTTGTTAGACAACAAGTTCTAGATATGCAGAAAATTTTGGGTGAAATTTTGGGTAAGGCCGAACTTTAAAAGAATCCACCGCGCGAACTTTATTGTACGGAGCGAAAACATCATCTATTGTGCGTATTTTAGATATTCTGCATCGGATTTTTTCCTTGGTTGCAAAATCACATATAAAAAAAGGGTTTATTTGATTAGAGAGACACAGACACAGAGATATCTAGGCCTACAGCCAAAACTGTGTTTCCAAATCCACAGTCTGTATAGCCTAGCCTCTTGTGGTAATTAGGGCGGGCACGCTTAACGTACCCTACAGCCCGTCCCCATTTATACAATTTTGTAGTCGGTTATGCTTATGTATTATTTTACTTGTACCGTTGCGCTTATTGGAGTCAAAATAATAATAGAGCTAAAACCTCTTACCGTCTACTTTGTAAAGTCTAGTCAGACTATTTATAAATTAAACAAGCAGCCGCTACAGTTCTCACAGATTTTGATTGAACTAAAGACAAACCAAACAAAGCTGGAATACAAAGTCTGCAGTGTCAACTACAACCTTTGCGTCACGAGCTCCGTGCAGCAATAGCGATGGGCCTTCAACTTATTGACATCCCCACTTGCCCTTTAGCTTTTTAAGCTAATGATGATTGAAGGATCTGTCTGGCTTGTTAGACAGTAATGATAGGTTCATTCGCTAAGGCTTTAAAGTTGGCAGCTACCAAGGCTGTGTTCTAATGAGAAAATAGTTTATTTGCAAATGATTCCAAAAAGCAAACGGTAAAATAAATCTGCAATCATACCGGCCCAGCAACAGCGCGGTTCACACAGCCACCCCTTCCAGTGCTGAATAAAAAGCACCCACTAAACGGACCAGACGGAGTAAAACCTAACTATTCTGAGTAAACACATGGTTGACACTCCACAAATAATATGTAGCTTAAACTTGCAAAGTTTTAAATGCGGTGTCAACTACCACCTTTGCGGAACCCAAGCTCCGTGCAGCTCTCAACTTAGTGACATCTGTCCACTTGGCTGTCCGGTCTGTCCCCAGTAACCCGACGGTGCACACAGGCGCCCTTTTCAGTGCTGACCAAATAAGCAAACGGAATAGAATATCACCCTGTTGGTTAAACACATGCTTCACACTTACTTGCAAAGTTTATATAATATAACAGTTTCCTATTAACTAGTGAATGGCAATCAAAATTAAAAAAAAATTGACGACATGACGCTTTTACATGCAGAAGAAATATTTGACTTTGGCCTACCTAACCACATTTGGTAAATCATCCCATATAAGATATCCATATTTCTTTAATAAGCAGAAACGGATGAGTTTAAAATACTAATCAACACTTGTTATTCATACATGAATGTTTTTGCACCATAAAATGAAGTAGACATACAATTGACCGTTAGACGAATAAAACCTTTATTACTATAAAATATTAAGGTAAAATAAAGAAACAAAAATGCTCAGGACTGTTTAAAGATACATTATTGTTCAATAAAATAATTTTTCTAATACCACTATTGTAAGGCCTCCTTTAGTGCGACCTACTGCCACCTGAGTCCTTAACATGAAAACAGTTTAAACGCGCTGATTTGCTTACTCCAGATATCACTTTGATTGATGTGTAATTGCTTTATTCGTTCAGCGATCGGGCGTTCAGCGATCAGCGGTTTTCTATCACAAGAATTATAAATAAATACACACATAACAAATATTAATGAACAATTAGCTCACCAACTGTTTTTCCCGTAGGTCTAAATTTTGTAATCATATGTACGGTTGTCACTATAAGAATCAGTATGAAAAGGAAGAGAACTACGAGGTTGAGGGGATTATAAACTACACTCATTGTAACGAGAAAAACCTCACAATAATAAACATCGAGATTATAAAAAACATTAATTATTAGTCAAATTAGGGATTACAGATGTTACATACCCCCTCACAAATATATGTCCCATATATTTCCAAAACATTACAAAACATCGGTAAATTGAACAACAACGAAATATTGGAAGGCACATACTTCAAAACGGTAAAATAGGCAAAAACACGTAGTATCAGCGAACAATGACGGCGAGTTTGCGATGCAAGTGAAATATGCCAACAAGAACGTAGGAAAGAAATCAGTACACAAACGGAATCAGTAATTGCGCAGAAATAATCGGTAAACGGGCGTTAATCGGTCAGTACACACGCAATAAAGGGAAGTGGTGTCATATAAACGAAATACAAAGGCTACGTATCAGACGTTTAGGAATCTTTGGAATCAACAATCAGACACAATTTAGCAATTGGCCGCTTTACGAGACTGTTGGGCGTCTTAACCAGAACCATACGCACGACTCCGTGTTTATCAGCATATGTGTCCATTACACGGCCCAGTACCCACTTCGAACAGGGCTGGCTCTCGTCCATTAGACGCACTATATCGTTGATTTCAAAGTTTGATCTTTTGCTGTACCACTTTTGGCGTTCAATCAAATTGGGCAAAAATTCTGACACCCAGCGTTTCCAAAATATATTGGCCATATGTTGCACTTGGACCCATCTTCGTCTTGTGTACGACGCTTTCTCATCGAAGAAGCCTGGAGCTTCATTTGGTGAATCACGCAGTAACAGCAAGTGATTCGGCGTTATCGGTTCATCGCTGTGTGGATCAATAATGACAGGAACGAGCGGCCTTGAATTAACAATTGATTCCACTTCTACGAACAGTGTATTCAAAGCTTCGTCAGTAAGCAGGCCCTTTGGTGAATGCATGGATGATAGCAAACGGCGCACTGACCGTATCATCCTTTCCCATACGCCGCCCATGTGGGAGGCTGCAGGTGGGTTGAAGGACCACGCTATTGCTCTCTGTCGCAAATGCTCAGCAATCTGTTCACGGTTCCACACGGCAAGGGATGATCAAAGTATCTTCTCTGCACCAACAAAATTGGTCCCGTTATCACTGTATATTTTTTTGGTTTACCTCGCCGACCTATAAATCGGCGTAGAGCATTTAAAAACGAATCAGCAGAAAGATCATTAGCCATTTCAATATGTATGGCTCGGATGGTAAGGCAAGTGAATATACATCCGTATCTTTTAATTTTGCTCCGGTTTTGTTTCACACAGAACGGACCGAAGTAGTCAACTCCAACGTGGCTAAAGGCATGTTCGCCAGCCTGAAGGCGCCCAGAAGGCAGTTCTGCCATAATCTGACATCCAGGAACGGCGCTTCTTCTTTTGCACGGCAGACATTTCGTCAAGACTCGGCGAACGGCAACTCCAATTTTCAGTATCCAAAATCGCCCACGTAGCGCAGATAAGGTGTGTCCGTAACCGGAATGCCCCACACTCTGGTGGTATTCGTAGATGATCAAGTTCGTTAAGTGAGAATAACATGGTAGAATAATCGGGTGTTTTGCGTCATACTCGACCGGAGCTTTATCAATACGACCGCCGACGCGCAGCACTCCAATTTTCAGTAAGGGGTTCAGTTTAGAAAGAGCAAGAATACAGTCTCCTTTCTTTATTTGCTTTTTGGAATCCAAAATGGAGATCGTTGATCCGAAATGTTTTCGCTGTTTGTTAAGTCTGGCCTCTTGTTTGCAATTAACATGCGGTTTTATCTTAAAAGCGATTTTATTACTTACATCAGAGTCATGATCCAGATGTTCCGGTATGTCTTGGCTTACCATATGTTGCTCCCATATCCATTCTGGTCCAACGGTATTTTCTGTAGTGGGTTTATTTGTGGCTGTAGCTAGTTTAATATCGTTGCAGTGGCGTATTTGAATTTTCCCATCTGAAATTCTTTTTAGTATGGCACCACTGCTGTGTGTTGTGATTACTTCGTATTTGTGTGGGCCAAAGATGGGGTCGAATTTGTGTTTTTTTATGTTTCGTGTGATAACTATGTCTCCCTGTGATAGTTGTGATGCTTTACAGTGCGTGGATGCGTTGGCCTTGTTCATCCTTTCCTGTTTTTCCGATTCATCTTTGTCATATGCCCTGGTGACCTCTTCCCTACTTAAACTTTTAGCTGGGAAGTCTTTCTTGTAGCCACCTCGGAACATCAAGTCTCCTGGAGCCTGGCCCGTGGATGGGTGCGGGGTTGAACGGTACGTGGATAGGAGGTCGTTAATGGCTTTTTGTTTGTTTTTATGTTCCCAATGTGCAGCCTTTAGTGTCTTTCCTAATGGTTTCATGAATGTTTCCACTGGATTTGCTTGAGGGTGGTATGGGAATAATGTTCGGTGCTGTGTATTGTGTTCCTCCGAGAAACTTGCAAATTCCTTTGAATTGAATGGTGGTCCATTGTCGGTCCGGTGGCTATCTGGGTTTCCGTAGTTTGTGTATATGTCGGAAATTGCTGGTATTACGTGTTTGGCGCCTGTTGACCCAACCATTGTAGCAGCAGGAAACCTGGTTTTCAGATCTTGGACGACAACTACGTGTTTCTTTTCAGGTGTTGGCCCAAATAAGTCGATGCTGACATCCTGCCACGGTTTTTTAGGGTATGGGATCGATTTCATAGGCTCTTTCGTTGTTTTGTTGGTAAACAATTGACAGGTTTGATTGGCACGCATTAACAGTTTTCTCCACAATTGCATTAATGCCTGGAAACCAGAAGTGACTGCGTATTCGCCGCTTCATGCTGGTCATTCCTGCGTGTGCTCCTCGGTGTGCTTTGTCAGCGGCACTCTTCCACAATGTTTCCGGTAAAACAATCCGGTTTCCTTTCATTATCATGTGATCCACAATGGTAAGCTCATCCAATATTTTCCTGTATGGGGCGAGTTTTTTTTGGGACTTCGGTATAAAGCCTTTGTGAATGTATTTCATAAGCGTTATTAACAGGTTGTCTTTTGCCGTCTCTTCTATAATCCGATTGAACGATATGGATTTGGTATATGGGTTGTACTGCAGCATCCAAACTGTTTTTTCCAGCTCAGTCGCTTCCTGTTGAACTTCTTTAGGAAGCTGCCGCAGTGGTATTGCGTGTCGAGATAGGTAGTCTGCCGGGTTGGTTTCCCCTGGAGACCATTGTACCTCATAGGATAGATCCTGGTGACGTAGTTTGATTCGATCGGTACGTATGGATTCTTTGCGCGTATTGCGAAAAATGCTGATCAAAGGCTTGTGGTCAGTCACCACAGTGACCTTAGGTCCTCCCGCTATGTATGGACGAAATCGACGCAGCGCAAAGTCGACCGATGCTGCCTCCAGATCCAATTGGGGATACCTGCTCTCTTCCGCTCTGGTGGCACGACTGGCGTAGGCCACTGGCTTGCATTTGTCAGGTTCACTCCCTTGGGCGAGTATAGCCGAGAGGCCTGTTGTGTGAGCGTCAACGAATATGAACGTCGGGAGGGCGGGGTTGAAGTAGGTTATCACCGTTTCCTCTTGGAGCGCATTTTTCAAGTCTTTGAACTCTTCCACACAACGCTTGGTCCACTTAAAAGTTGTGTGTTTCCTGGTGAGCTCCCTTAAGTGCCGTGTGCGCTGCGATAAGTGTGGAATGAAATCTGAGAATGATTGAACAAAGCATAGGAAGGACATAACCTCATCTTTCGATTCGGGTGAAGTGGCTGCTTTAAGGGCGGTTACCTTAGATGGGTCTGGCTTGATGCCTTTATGTGATACTATCATGCCCCAAAATGGTATTTCATTTTTCCTAAATATGCATTTATCCGGGTTCAGCGTAAGACCCGCCTCCACTATTTTGCTCATTGTGACATCCAGCGTTCTATCATGGTCAGATTTCGAAGCGCCTGCGATTATAATGTCATCGTGGATAACATGACATCCTGGTATGTTGCTGAAGATTGGAAGAAGTGCTTTACTGAGTTCTCCCGAAGCAGGCTTGGCTCCCATCGTAAGTCTTTTATATCGCATAAGGCGATTACCTGCGTGGAAAACCGTGAGCCGGCGCGATGCTTGATTTAACTTAAGCTGGTGAAAAGCTGATTTAAAATCAAGTTTGCTAAATACCTTGCATCCCGACAGTTTCACCTTAATGTCCTCGACACGAGGGATGGGGATATTCGTTGACCTTATAGCTTTGTTGGCTTCTCTCATGTCGATTGTTAATCGTATGCCACCATTATCTTTGGGAGCGAGTACCGGATTGGATATCCATGCAGCTGGACCGTGGTGTTCCTCGATGACGTCTTGTTCTTGCATTGCTTCTACCTCCCTTTCGAAGCGGTTTCGAAGGTAGAATGGTATGGTCTCGCAGGTTGGGCTACTGGCGGCACTTTTTTGTCAATATAAAAGTTCACTTGATAATCGCGTAATGTACCAATACCTTGAAATGCAGTGGGGTATTCAGTGATGATGCGTTCCTCAAAGCTGTTCTTGCATTTGATTCTGTGAACCCGCGCGTCAGAGTATTTTTGTTCCGAGGTAAATTTGATGATCCCAAGTGCTTCACATAGGCTGCCACTCAAAAGGGTTTCTACGTTACCTTTTATTACATAGAACCTTGCTGCGGCGAAAGCATCTCCAAACGTCACGCTCCCTTCATAATATCCCGAGCATTTAAGGGGTTTCGAGCCATAAGGCCTTACTTTTGTTTTCGTTTGTACAAGCTGCAAACCAAGTCCCGCCGCTGTTTCTCTTGACATTACATTAATGTCGGCACCTGTGTCAGCGAATGCTGGAACCACGTGTTCTTTGATCACCACCCTGACCTGATATCGTGAGTTTTTGCTATTTCCCCGCGCTCTTTGGTGTGTTGCACGATGTATCTTGATTCTATGGCCTACCACTCGATGGATTCTGGCTTTTTGTTTTCTTCCGCTAGGACATTTTCTTCTTGAATCACTGGATGAAGTTGAAAGAGTTTCCTCGGATGTGCTGCTGCACTGGCTTGCTGTTTCACTCTCAGAGCTTGGTTCAACCCGCCGAGTTGTCCTTTTGTGGGCTTTTCTTTTATTGGCTTTGCAGGTTTGTGAGCCTTTAAAATGACTAACGCCGTTGCATGCGAAACATTGCATTTTATAAGCGATGCATTTCTTACCTCCTTCACATGATTTGTTTGAGCAAGTTTTGCATTGTGATGTGGGTTGGCGTGTCCTGCGGCTTGCTGAGTATTTCCCGGGTTTTACTCTTGAGATGTGCGACTCTCTGTTGCCTTGCTCATTGGCGATGCGCTGCGCACTATGTGTGGCTGCCTCAATCTTCCTGCCGTTCTCAAGCAGTTGCTGTAGGTCCCACTGATTCTTGAGAGCGTTGCAGCGGATGTCATCATTTGTTGTGCCGATAACTATTTGGTCTCGAATCATTATCTCGGGGACATTGCAATCATCGTGTGCACATTTAAAGCGACATGACTGAGATTCATGTCTTATGCGGTTGGCGAACACATCAAAACTTTCTTCCAGTCCCTGGGTGAGTTTATGAAAGTTATAGTTAGCCAGAGTGTAATTTTTTGCTGGTTCGTATCTTGCTAGCATTTTGCGCACCATATCCGAGAATTTGAGATCTGATCTTTCCGCTTCTGGTATTGTGTCTTTGTATTCTATTTGAAAAACCCGAGATGCGTACCTTCCCATGAAAGTTTTTCTCTTCTGGACATCTATCCAATGTTCTTTGTCGACCACGCTAGCCGGCGGTTCTTTGGCTATTGCTTCGTATTCGAATTCAAACGAATCCACATATTCTGTGAAAGCGTCGAATACGTTGTTTCGATGACTTTCAGGATCGAACTTTGCTAGCGAGAATGCTGGCACTTCCATATTAATAGCAGGTTGAAAGGTTCTTTTGATATTCGCTGGTTGCACTGAACTAGGATTTTTCTTTTCTGATGCCCGTTTCTTTACCTCGTCGCCATTGTTAAGTCAGGCCTCTTGTTTGCAATTAACATGCGGTTTTATCTTAAAAGCGATTTTATTAATTAAATAGATAAGCGGTGTAGAATCCTAGTTCGTGTCTGTACAATGATAAATAAGTGAATTAATAACTAAACAATGGCGAAATAAACCCTGCAAGTGAACAACGGCGTTACTGAAAAGAACAATGACTTTAACGCAAAGGACAATGCTTCACACGCGCGTGCACTCAATGAACCGTAATCGGCGGAGTGACGTCACAATTAAAATGATTGTCTGGGGACTAGCGGCACGTGGCTATCGGCCATATCACTGTTCATACGTTATTAGTTCAATTTCTGCACTTTCAAGCTCTTTCACGCTGAGCGAAGCCGTTAAATGGCCTGACGGTGGGCAGGCATTGCGAATCTTTTGGAGCAGGAACATCTTGTATCTAGACAGCCAAGCCGCTGCCTTTTTTAATCGGTACCACGACGAAAAGTGGCTAATCAAGCGATCAGTACTAAATTCAGTAACCATTTCATCTGTAGTCAGTAAGTTCACATTGGCGTTCTGTCCTTTTAAGGGTAAAAATTCATCAGGGACCCTTGGAAGCGAGACTGGACATTCAGGCCATTTGCTCTTCACTTGCCATAGAAAGTCGGGTCCATTTAGCCATCGTCCGGATTGTGTCAGTAGTTTAGTGGTTAGTCCGCGAGTTGCGTAATCGGCGGGATTTAGTTTAGTAGGTACGAAATTCCAATGATTAATATTTGTATGACGCTCTATTTCGGCAATTCGGTTTGCAATAAAAGTAGGAAATCGTTTCTTACAATTGTATATTGTCTGTAATACCGCGGTGGAATCTGTCCAAAAGGTGGATTGGCAGCTCGTCAACTTTAATTCTCTTCTGGCTAATTGGTCATGGCGGACAGCCAGAACGGCTGCCGTTAATTCAAGTCGTGGAATAGACATGGTGCTCATTGGAGCTACTCTGGCTTTTCCGATGAGAAACGAGCAATGTATATTTCCTTTAATATCAATAAAACGCAAATAAGACACTGCGCCATAAGCCACGGTAGATGCATCTGCAAAGTGGTGAAGTTCAGTATGAATAACTTTTTCCAGTGACGGTGATTTAACGCAGCGTTGAACCCTAACTTGTTCAAGTCCAGGTAAATCTTCCAGCCAGGTGACCCACTCACTTTCTTCTTCTTGGGAGACCCTTTCATCCCAGTTTAATCCTCGTTTACAGAGTCTCTGCCATAAGAGTCTTCCTTTAAGGGGGTCGTATATCGAGCTAACGACTGACAAAATTCCTCTTCTGGTTACCGGTTTCTTCTGTGGTGTAACGGTAAATGAAAATTCGTCCGATTGGACTCTCCATTGTACACCAAGGACGCGCTCGTCCAAGCAAGCATCGATATTAAGAGAACACGCGTTCTTCGCTCTTTCCGTTTCAGGAATCGTTTTCAGTACTTCCGCATTGTTAGACAACCATTTCGTTAGGCGGAATCCTGCACGAGCAAGTAGCTCTCGCAGATCAGTTACAAATTTGGTAGCTTTATCTATGTTCTCGACAGACACTAAGCAGTCATTGACGTAAAAGTTATTCTTGACCACATTCGCAGCCAAATCGTCATAATCGTCTCCGTACACACGGGCGCATTCCTTTAAACAGAATGCCGCGCAGCTGGGTGACGACGTCGCACCAAACAAATGCACCAGCATTTGGTACACAGTCGGTTCATCTTGTAAATTGCCACCTTTCCACCAAAGGAAGCTCAGCATATCAGTATCCCTTGGATCGACTCTAACTTGGTGGAACATTCCTTCCACGTCGTCCACTAGGGCGATTTGGTTCTGACGAAAGCGAGTCACCACACCTATAAGACTGTTTGTTAAATCTGGTCCTTGCATCAGTACATCGTTTAGCGAAACGCCATTATGTTTCGCCGCGCAATCAAACACCACACGCACTTTACCGGGCTTACGTGGATGTACGACAGGGTGGTGGGGAATAAACCACCGTTTTCTAGAAGCGTGAATTTCAGTAGCAGGTACTTCCCGCGCATACCCCTTTTCAATGTATGACTGTACAGCATCAGTATATTGCGCGTGTAGTTCGTCGTTTTTCAGTAAACGTCTCTTAAGACCATCAGCGCGCTTTTGCGCCATCACGCGATTGTCAGGTAACTCACGAGCACAAGGTTTTTTCGGCAGTGGTAATTGGAAATGGCCATTTACCATAGAAACTGATTTCTTCATTAATTCGTGGGCAATACGATCTTCTCTTGACGTTGGCGAGGCGAATCGCCAAAGTCAGTGTTCCATAGGCGATTGATCTAACGTGATAAAGCGTCAGACGTCGTCGTTAAATTGTTCTGTATCGTGGTCGATGAACACGGCGATAGGGAGGGGCCCATCAAAGACCAACCGAAGGGCGTTTTCCACGCAACAGGTTCATCTCTTTTTCCTTTGAGGACTTTCTGTACCCACAACGCTTCTGGTACATCTATTCCGATGAGAAGGGTAACGGTGCCACCATCAACTTGTGGAAATTCTATACCTTCCAGGTGACTCATTTTATCCAACACATTCCTTCGTGGAAGAATGTTTGGTCGTACTGGAATATGGTCCACTGACACTACATTCTGTATTTCAACTTCAGTTTCACCGTCTAATGAACAAACGGTTAGGTCAGTAGTGATACCGTTGTACGACGATTCCGCACAGAGGGTGGTTAGGGGACATCTGTTTGGGAGTTCCTGTAATGCCAAGAGCGCTCGTTAAAGTACTGTTACATAACGTGGCCGAAGATCCTGAATCGAGAAAGGCGTAAGTCCGCACCTCGCGGTTTTGTATCGGACGTTCACTGGTACCACGCACATGTATACGCCCTTCGCCTTGTCCTCTTCTGTATAATGAGACTGGGGACTTTCGGAAAGTATGGAAGAGCATGACGTCGCTGCTTTCGCTTGATCATCAGTTTTGTCGGGTTTGGGAACTTTAGTAAATCTGTTGTGCAAAAGCGAGTGGTGATACCTGCTTTTACATTCCCCACAGCATTCTGCTGAAGGACAATCTGCCACACGGTGACCTCTTTGCAAGCACCGAAAGCACAATCCTTTGACAGATGCCAGCTCCCGTCGTTCGCGTACGTTCATTTTCTTAAATTTAAAGCACTGTGGTAGCGCATGCTTCTTGCCGCATAAATCGTCGGTAATTGTTCTGTAATCTCGTGTAGAGTATTGAAGGCGGCAGCTTTCCGGTATCGTCCTGGCTCACGACTGTACAAGCTTTCTCCATACAGAGAATTATAAATCTTCGATTGTCTTGCGACAAACGCAACGAGGTCTAGGAAGCCAGCGTCCCGGCACTTCTCCTCAGCAACGCAGACAGACCACTCGATCCATTTTGTCTTTAGGCTATCAGGTTACTTGTTTATGATCGGTAGAAGGCAGTGCAGAGAATTAATGCCCGCGTATTCACCGACGTCAGCAAGGGCACTCTTACATCTCTGCAGCAATATGTCCAGTTTCAGTAATCCGGCAGGATCCTTTTCTCCAACGACCGGCGTCTTCGCCAGCAGTTTACTGCAAGCCTTGGAGGTATGTGTGGCCTCCCATACAGTTGAAACAACTGATCACGGGCCAATCGGTAACCACAGAGAGCTCCTTACTGAAGTGCGACAACTGGCGCCGTACCTCAGGTTCACACTGCTGTAGTAAGTAAATCAATCGAGTCGACTCTGACTTCACGTGTTGTTCGATATGCGTTTCAAAGTTCCGTATAAACTCGTGATAATCTAGAGGATCTCCATTAAATTTCATTAGTTCTGGTCGTGGCGGTAGAGTTACGTCAGAATTCATTTGTCGGTAGTTCGGCATTGCATGTTCTGTAAGTTTACGTGGCGAAGCTTGATAACCATCGTCACCATTCGGAAGCGACCGAAGCATCGATTCCTTTTGTGTATTATGTCGTGGCGTCGCACCCACATCTGCAGCAATCGGTATATCTTTCGTAGTGGGGTTGACAGCAATATTTTCGATGTGTGGAGTTGGGAGCCTCTCATCCCAAGCACGTAACTCAAGCTCGGCCAACTCTGCTTTACGTTCAGCTTCTCTTGTCTCTAGTTCTGCACGCTCACGAGCACTTTGAGCGACCTGCTGTGCTTCAAGACGAGCCTTCTGAGCTTGGACATACGCTTCTCGACGTTGCGATGCTGGGAGCCTTTTCGGCACTTAGAAGCCATTCAGTAGCTCTCCCTTTGAATTCTAGTTGGCTTTGAACCACACATTGCAAAAGGGGGTGACCTTGATCGTTTAAATCTTCTTGCGAGTAAGCCTTCGGCGCGAGGATCATCAACTTGGCGTAGAGGCGCTCAATCTCAGTAATCAGTTCAATTAGTTTTGGACCCATATTCGAGTCCGTCATCATTACTTCAGAGAGCATATATTTCTGCCGCAGGATAATTTCTATCCGGTCAAAGTCATTTCTTTCGTTAGATTCCATGTCAGCAACAGGGAAGATACAACGGTAATAAAGGTTATTGTGACGTAATAAACAATAGCAGCAAAGCAAATACAAATCGGTACAATAATAAGTTGGGTAAAATCAGTAGGTACCGGTAACAGTAAATTCAATAACCATCGGGTATAAATCAGTAAATCGATATTGTCGGTAATCAGTAGGTATAACAATAAATCATTAATCAGTAAGAATCAGTAAATTCAATATGGATCAGTTGAAAACTTATGTAAGGCCTCCTTTAGTGCGACCTACTGCCACCTGAGTCTTTAACATGAAAACAGTTTAAACGCGCTGATTTGCTTACTCCAGATATCACTTTGATTGATGTGTAATTGCTTTATTCGTTCAGCGATCGGGCGTTCAGCGATCAGCGGTTTTCTATCACAAGAATTATAAATAAATACACACATAACAAATATTAATGAACAATTAGCTCACCAACTGTTTTTCCCGTAGGTCTAAATTCAGTAATCAAATGTACGGTTGTCACTATAAGAATCAGTATGAAAAGGAAGAGAACTACGAGGTTGAGGGGATTATAAACTACACTCATTGTGACGAGAAAAACCTCACAATAACAAACATAAACGTTTTAAAAAAACATTAATTATTAGTCAAATTAGGGTTTACAGATGTTACAACTATGTTACAGCTAAAGAATTGCAAGAGAAATTAAACAACAATGCAAAAGAAGTGAGCGAGCAAATCGTGCTACCAATTGATATAGAACGTACCATAAAGAGAGTCAATCTTCAAATCTGCAAAGTAAAACAACATGCAGATGCTGATTGGGAGACTGAAGCATCTTCATTGGAATGGAGAATGTGTATGGAACGAAAGCACGTGCAAACAGTCTATGGAACAGATGAACCAAGAATTTCGATTAACGAAATATTTGATACCGCAAAGAAAATTGCAACAGATGAAGCTAAACGCAAGTTTAAAGATGAAAATTCTAAGAAAGTGTATATCAAGAAACATGGCAACATTGTTGGTCTTACGGGATTACCCGGAATCGGTAAAACAACATTGACAGAGACGGTGACTCAGTCCGTCCTAAACAAATTAATTCTTAGTGACACACAATATTTGTTTTACATTTTAATAAGAAATGTGAATTTTGACAAAAAAGTCTCGGTTAGCCAGTTTCTTATTGAAAACAGTTTGCCAGGGCAGGCCTACTCTAATGAAGAATACAAAGCCATAACCCAAGAGTTGCAGAACAATCCTAATGTTGTCATTGTGATGGATGGCTTGGATGAAGCTGGAGTCCCTTTCTCCACCGCCACTCATTGCTGTCAATTGGATACAAAAGAGAAACCAGTGGACATTATCAAGAACTTGTTTAATGCTACTCTCCTACCAAATGCTGTTAAACTAGTCACTTCCAGACCAGGTCAATTTTATCAGATACACCCGGATTATCGTCCAACTATAGTTCTTGAAGTACTTGGGCTAGATAAAGCTGCACAAGAGGAACTGATTAAACAGATCTGTGGTGCGGAAAAGTATCCTGGCATTGAGGAGTTACTGGAGCAAAACGCAAATCTATCTGCTTTGTGCTATGTACCAGTCAATTGCATTTATATCATTGACAGCCTTCTCTCTAAAGTTGGTGACATAAATTCAATGACGCAAGTGTTAATCTCAACACTTACCAAGTACATTTCTTCTGGAGTTCTGAAAAATATGGACATAGTAGAGCTCAGATTGGAGTTGATTAAACTTACTGAACTGGCATTCAGAGGATTTGAAAATAAGAAGGTTGTTTTTGAAATAAACGACTTTGAAGAAGTGCATCTCCCGGATTCAATGGTCGCAAACTTTCTGCATACGTTTGTTGAACAATCATCATGCATAAAACTAAAAATCTTGGATGGTAAGAAGCGTAGTTACTTCGCCCATCTTACCTTACAAGAATTCTTTTGTGCGATATACCTGATGCTGTTTATGCCATATGAACCACTTGCCGAAAAACGTTCAATGTTTAATGATGTTCACTGGGATGTTGTTGTTCGATTCATGTTTGGTCTTTGCAACTCTTCTGCTTACAAGGAGATGACAAACATCTTCCCAGCTTCACGGATCAGAGATTTTGAGAAGAAGAAACAGATGCTTTTACAAATAGTTTCTTGTCAGAATTTATGTGACTATGGCACACTCATTAAAGTATCTGGCTGGGTAAATGAATCTAATGACAAGGAAATATCGACCACATTCGATATGCGCCTTCCAAGTGACGTGAAATTAAAACTTCCAAACGATCCTTCTAAAGTTCACGACGTTGCGTTGGCTTTGAAGTCGTGTTCAGCATCGCACAACTTGAGTGTGGTGGCATATGAGACAACTGAAGCTCCAATCTTCTTCCGTGGTTTACAACATTCAACCAATCTCAAGGTTAGATGGAATGAAAATTAAAACAAAAATATTCTGTTAAAATAAGATTTTAAAATAAAAAATCAGAAAAAAATTTTCCACTTAAAAAATACCCACACTTTGTTAGTTTTAACATACATGGCTCAGCTGAGCATTGCTCCCACTGCTAGTTATTATCAAATGTATCAAATTACATTAAATCATAAATTAAAAAATATTTGGTACATTTTATGAATGAATGGTGTGCTATATTAATAACTTTTTAGATCAAGCAGTTAGAATTGAATAAGGTGGACATGACCAACCTTACTGTGTATTTGGTCCAACGTATGAACGACATTGATCGACTTGAACTGATCCGTTGCAAACAGCTTAGTGACGCTATGAAGGAGCTGGGTCCAGCTATTAATCAACGATCAAACAAGGTAATCTGTTGTTACATTAAAACTAACTTTTTATCAATAACATAGCATAACCTTTTGTTACATCGCTTTGAGCAGGGTAAGACAAGGGGTAAACGTAGGTTAAGTATTTTATTGGGTAAACACGCAGTCAAAGCGCTGTACACAAATGGGGCATAGCTTAGGTAAGTAGGGTAAAAGGTTTAGAGAACGGCTTAGCCAAGCGAGGCCCACCAAGTAATCTCTGATATTATGGAATTATACACAATTTATATTAGACTCAAAACAGGAAACACGTGTTTGTACACGAGGCTTGGACGGCGTTAAACAGACCTCGCGGAAAAAATTCATTGACTGAGCTCTCGAAAACAGGGAACTAATCACAATTTCCCATGCACCAAATCTGGACACATGGCATAACGAATTAATAATAAAAATAAAAAGCGATACAATTATAAACACGTGTGGGATTTCCACACTTTATTTATATTACCCTAACTCATGGGCCGGAAGAAAAAAATATACATTTAATGTTTAGGAACATCTATGTAATGGATTGGTTGATGTGTAGCAGCGCTCTTTACTTTAGACGGGTGATAACCAGGGTAAGACAAGAAGTGAACAGAGGTTAAGTATTTATTACGTATTTACGCAAGGTGCATCCAGTTATAGCACTGTACACAGGGCATAGCTTAGGTAAGTAAGGTAAAAGATTGAGAGAACAGCTTAGAGGCTACACCGATAGTTCTCTCTGATATTATAAAAAATTATAGATTTGTACACGAGGCGTGGACGGCGTTAAACAGAAATCTCGCGGGAAAAAATTCATCGACTGACCTGCCAAAACAGAAAACTAATCGCAATTTCCCGGGCACAAAATATGAACACATGGCATGGCGTGCTAATTGTTAAAATGTACAGTAAGACAATTATATATACGTGTGGGTTTCCCACAGATGTGATGTGTTTAGTTTCAATGTTGTTGTTATTGTGTTATGTTTGTTTAAGGTTTGCACCCTTTTCTTTATGTCCACCATCATTTCGCGTTGTGCACTATCATCTAAGATTTTAAAATACCTGGGTATATCTGGATAAAATATTTGACACTGATAGTTTTCGCGCCTTTACCGTTGTTCGACCTTAACAGATTAGTAGGTTTCAAACTTGTTTAAATTTGTGTCACCTGTTGTTTGATACTTAATCTGGACTGACAATTCCCTAGATATCAGTGGACATTTGTTTCTCCCCACTGCTCAACCACGTTTCAACAATGAATCGATGGATATAGGTCTGGCAAAATATGGATGCACAGTAATGGTTTCTTTTAACACAGCCTGGTACAAAATTCGCGAATTTGCTACAGATTTAGAACAGACTTTCTCGGTGTACCTTTCATCAAGGTATCATATCTTTATGGCATATTCAGTATTAAGTACTGAGTATCGGTTACAAGTAGAAAAAGTATCGTCTGACGTAGTTTTTCGGATTAGTCGCATTATTCTTTTATATTTTATTAAAGCACACATTTGTAATGGCGTATTGTCTAAAGCGGACCTCGACAGACAGTTCGCACGATTAGCCGTTAAAACAAGAGTGTGGGACCACACTTTAAGCGTAAAAGACGTAACATCTGTCAGAAACAAAACATTACTTGACCCATTGTTTATATGTACAGCGTATCATTCACGCTAGGACATTCCTTGATTTCGCATAACTCCCTCCCGTTATGCGGCAACAACTATTGAATTTGAAATTACCTCAACAGTCAATGTAATAAACTGGAAGTTAAATGACAATATGTAACTCGCTTATTGCGAGATTCCAGTGGTTGTGTAGGCGTGTTGAGTAAGAAACACGATAGAAATCTAAAATTATAAAATCATATTTAGTTAGTTGTATTATTTACCAATTCAACAAACAGAAATCACGTGAATGTTACAATTTAAGATCATTCAAACATTACAACAGACTGATAATCAAGCATGACTGCTGACATCGCAGACAACTGGCGCAAAACCTTAAACACAAATATCGTAAACAGGATATCGAGCAAAGAAAGATCGATAAATCGATATGGCAAAAGCGACACTATAAAAATAATTCATTAAGTAACCAAAAATGAATATATTTAAGAAGTTGGGGATGTTTTACTAATAGATACATAGACGCCACACCCAACTGACTGAACCTTAAATTTATGCCTTTTTATTAAATATAAGTCGATTTCATTTTTTGTGAATTTCTAAATTAAAATTGGAAGGGCATCATTTTATAATGGAATACGGTGACCAGTCAACTGAACCCCTTACAACTGAACCCCTTACAACTGAACCCCTACAACTGAACCCTTTACACTGAACCCCTACAATTAAGCCCCTTACAACTGAACTCCTTTTAACTAAACCCCTTTAAACTAAACCCCTTTACAACTGAACCCAGTTCAATTGAACCTTTTTACAACTGAACGCCTTTTTCAGTTAAAAGGGTTCTGTTAAAAGGGGGTTCAGTTGTAAGGGGTTCAGTTGTCATGGAACCTGGAATACATATCATAAGCACGATAAAAGTTGAGAGAAATTGTCTCATACAATGTGACCAAGTTTTTATTATATTATTGTGTCAGTGAGAGTTTATAATATGAGATTCCTAACGTAAAGCACATCTGATTCGCAGCGAAGCGTTTACAAGTAAGTGCATTGAATTATTCGTGTGTTTCATTGACAACGCTCATGGGGTCGGATTGGATGCAGTGTATTAGAGCTATGCGCGCAGCACCGATCGCTTACCTTTCCCATAAGGTCAAACGTTAAAGTTACAGATGGTATATCTCTTCCAAACATCTGGAAAATCTGCATATTCCAACCGTGCTAAAGATGTATTGTTGTGGTTTAACAACGTTCAGTCTGATAGTTTGTGGTAACTAAAACATGTATGGGGGCATTTAAACAACTGAATTCTTTCCAAAGTTATGTAACATACCACGTCCCATTATTTACTCAGTTTGTTTACATGTTTTCCTGATATCTGTGGCGCCATTTTTTTATACTGGCCGAGACCAGGTCCCAGCAGGATCCGCTGCCTTTTATAATTAGTACATAAATTTTCGTTCCGACTACATATGTACCCACATGGCGTGAAGCTAAACTCGACTGGCAGCGGAACCTCCACTAAATAGAAAAAAAAAAGAAAACTACACTCGTAAATGTATTCTTTTTGAAGTATTTGTGTGTAATCGCACAACGATTATAAAGCAAATAATGACGTAGGTTTAAAACAACTGCTTTAAGTATCAATGACGTCATAAAGTGATGACAGAATGAACTCAGCCGGTGTGGATTAACTGAAATGCAGTTTTTGCAAATATGATATAAAAATTGCTATATGTTTATGTTAAAGCCTTATATTTTGCGTGATAAACGCTGTACGTAATAATGGCTGAATGTTGCAACCGCACATTCTAATTTTTAAATTCTATATTATTTATACTGGGGTGTTTGTTTTTGTCCCGTTGCAAACTTTCATGTGAGAATTTCCCACAATCATTATATTAATTGCACCGGTTGCACAAGAGAACAACACACTGATCGTCACGACAAACGTCATATAACGCGGACGCCCTGTTTTATTGCATTCGCGCCCATTGTCACTTTCAGTATAAATTTCCTTGTTTTGTATTTACACATCAGTCCACTTGGGACTCACCAAATAGTTCTCTTTTCAGAACTGACCACCATTGGCTTGGTCAACCTTGAACTTAACCGTTGGTACAGAAGCTCTTTGTCGTGAGATGGCAAATCTCATACCTGTTCGTGTTTCCTTACCAAAGCGTTGCGCGAGTCATTAATAAATACGACTTTAACCGTTAACATATCCTTGATCTTGGGTCGAAAGGGTAATAAACCGACAGTCTCTTTTTTGGATGCTCCACTATATCTAATATTATTTGGATTCTCCTACAGAAACTTTCATAACTATTAAAATTAATTAATAATGACTGAAAACTGGAAATATATATGTAGCAATTTTCGACATTATATTTGGAAAAACTGCATTTATTTCACTTAATCGACGCCAACTGTGTTCGTTCTGTCATCACCTTATGACGTCATTGACATTTAAAGCAGTTTTTTTTCATCTACGTCATCAGTTGCTTTATACACACAAATACATAGGAATACAACTTGATAAAGAATATATCTACAAGTGGAGTTTTCCGGTTTTACCATTTAGTGGAGGTTCCGCTGCCAGTCAAGTTTAGCACCACGTCATGTGTGTACATATGGAGTCTGAACGGAGATTTATGTACCATGTATAAACGGCAGCGAATCCTGGGACCTGGTCTCTGCCATTAAATGCGTATAAAAAACCCACATACGGCTAGGGACCGAAAGGTAGTCTGATTTTTCTCTGCTGGATAGCGCTATTTATCAGCTGTACTAAAGCGTGAAGGAGGGAAACTACTAACTAAAATTACGGACACTAATTTTAACCCATTCCTAAACACTAATCTCAACCGCAAGACTAACAGTAACTCTAGCCCCATGTTCATTACACCATTTACGCATTTTAAATAAATAGAGTTTACAATCAATTCAAAGTATGAAGTGATAAATCGGCAATGAGCTTGTAAGATCGATTACTTTAGCCAATGCTTGGACAAATTCCAAAAATGCTCAGGCAAGCTGAATGCGGGGTTATGATGAGTTTAGAGTTAAAAAGCCGAAAAATCGCCTGGTCGGGGAATCGAACCACACTCTCCCGCGTGACAGGCGGGGAAACTTACCACTATACTAACAACGAATCCGGTGAGTAAGTGCGAAAACTAGTATACAACCTCTCAGTCGCGGGTGCCTCTAAATACTACAGGACCGCTTGGAGCGCCTGGATCACTTAGATTGCTATGAAAAGTAATTTTTCCCCTGTCCCAAACACTAATCTCAACCCCAGAACAAATTTTAACCCCAACCCAAACGTTAATATCATAGTTTTTGTAATTACAAAGTATAGTAAGCGATCCAAACGATCCAATTGCTCCATGCGATCCAAGCGATCCTGAGTATTTAGAGGTACCGCTCAGCCGCTTAACACTTGAAAATAGTCACTCCCCAGATAATTCCAAAAAAATAAATAGCGCCACCCAGCAGCGAAAAATTAGACTACCGTTCTGTCCCTAGCAGGATTGCCATTTGGCCTTTTTCACGGCCAAATTTCAGAAATTTGGCCTTACCAAAATCGTCCCGGACACAACAAAAATAGTTTGGCCATCCGGAAAAATCTGGCCGAATTTGGCCGTATAAGCATATTGTCAAGTTTTTGGCCAAAGCGTCATATTATTTTTACGCTACAGTAGAAATAAAAGAAAAAAGAGCGAAAGTATATGGAAACAAATTAATGTCAACTGTCTCATTCCCAAATCACAAAGCTGATTATGACGTTTTAACATAAAATAATACCGGTAGAAATCAGGGTTGCCATGTTGGCTTTTTTAACGCCAAATTTCTCAAAATTGGCTTGTTTTGTAAGTGTTACGGTCGTTTTAGAGCCCAATCCCAAGTACCTAAATTCCCGATTTCTGTGTGCTCAATGAAGCGTCATTGCTGATTTGAAAGGTCATAGTAATTTCGGCCTTTTCTGTTTTTACTGCGTGGAAGAAGGTTTTTATGGATTGAGCTGTTCTGGATCGCACAAAGCAAACCCAGAAATTGTATCTATGCTGCTATGTTTCTATGTGTCTAGAAATTTTGTCCATTTGTCTATGTTAGCGCAATTAAAAGACATCACAGAAGGGTGGTTTGTGTCAAACACAGAAGATAGAGCAATCACTGATCAAGTGCGTGGAGCAGCTCAAATTCGCCAACACAGGGTTAGTAACGTAGGGTAGGGCTTCGCCCCTGTTGAATCCTACATTGATTTCTGGCGTTTCTATCACTGATTCAGTGATTTCTTTGCTTTTTGTCTGGATTTTTGGATTTTCTATCACTGGTACAGTGATTTCCGGGCTCTTCGTGAGGTTATTTCTACATTGTACATATATTTAAGGTACAATCGATTTCTGTGTTTCGAGAAAGTTGTTGCTGGCTTTCGAGAAATTGATTTCAGTTGTTCGTGAAATTATTTCTGGATTGTACGTTTAAGAGTACAATTATCTCTGAATTTTCGAGATTTCTGGTACACTGATTTAGTGGTTTCTGATTGAGTACGTTTAAGGTACAATTTATATCTGGTGGTGTACGTTTCGAGTACAATTGATTTCTCGGTGTATGTGGAAAGTACGTTTAAGGTACAATTTATATCTGGTATATAAAGGTACCATTGATTTCCGGCTTCTGAGATATTATTTTTGGTGTTTCGTAAAATTGATTCCTGGTTTGTATATCACTTATTAAGTGATTTCTTTTCTTCGTGGTTCGTGTCGTTGATATCAGGAGCTTGATTCACAGATTTGTCTCTGCATTTC
>CH002985.1:0-17582 GCA_000149265.1 Ciona savignyi | reverse complement strand
GTGGTTATCAAAACAAGCGCATTTTTCGCATTTAATTAATGATACTGTGTTTGACATTTACCTACAATATCAATTTATTTATAAATGTGCTTCGGGAAAAAAAATTGCGAAGCACTGATATAGAACCAATTCATGAGGAAAATCAATCCAATTTGAGTTGTCACCGCAATAGTGTAACAACCAGAGGCAAACTTTATTCATCGACCATATTTTACATTAGTGCGGGCGGGTCCACGGCAGCTCCAGGGCCAGGAATTTAGGCCATAGAATCTCATTACTCCAGTGCCCAGAGCTAATTCCGCTATTTCATTGACCCTGTTTAATACACTGTGAAAAATGTCTGATTCACACTAAAGTACTTACCATAGGCATGTACAAGTCTTAGATACTTTGAGAGAAATATCGAAGCATACTCAGTTTGAAGCTTGAGCTAGGTATACGTAAATGATATGGAATAACCTGCTATACCCCAGTTGTCATAATGAGACTTTACTTGTTTTATAGCTGCTACATGGAAATGGACTGTATATAAGGTTTACATGGTTTGTTTCGCAGATTGACTTATATATAAAGTCTGACCTTGATGATGATGGAGCGAAGGCTTTGGGCGATTGTCTGCGCAACATCAGCAAATTACGAATTAATGAGCAGTTGATATCCGTACAAAGTCGCATCATCTTACGTGAAGCTGTTCAACAACTTCCCTACCCTCAAGTAAGTTAGCTAAAATATCTTTAATTTTTAATTAAATATGTTTCAACTGACTTGTTCGTAACAGCCGATTACTACCGATAACCATTCATCTAATATCTCTGTTCACCATCTCTAAGCCAACCGTCTAAACAACTGAGCTAAGTTTAATGATGCTAAGAATCAATTCGAAATTATTAAACATTATTTTTACATCTTTTTTAAATGGAAATACTTATTTCGGTCGAATATCTTGGTGATTTATTGCGTCGCGTTTCGGCTGAATGGTGGAAGGTTCAAAATTAGTCACTACTTATTTGTTTTTTCTTTTGACCATCACATTGCATACATCATGTCAACTCAGTGGATTATTGGGTTCAACCGAACTGAATTAACGTCTTATTTAGACATAACACACTTAAACATTTCCAAAAACACAACAATTGGCGCGAGGTAATATTCCTTGTATTTTCCCATTCTCAGGGATAAAAATGAATAACCTCTCCTATTATTTCTCTGGACATCATATAGATAAGTCACTAAACCGCGTAATCATGGCTTCCAAAACTGTAGGTCAATAAATTTAAATTTTAAACGTAAAGAAGATTTTCAGAAAAAAATAATAATATAATATAAATATAAAAAATAAATATAATTTGTGCGTTGTTAGATTTTAAAAGTAAATAAGGTTTGCATGAAATATTAATAAATTGAAAGTTATCGCTAGCTTAAAAGTTTGAGGAGCCCTGGTATAGATCACCCACCATTTTATTTTGTTGTGGCTCCTTTGTGTTTTAAGCTTACAGCAGGCTACCTACGAGATAAATAGTTTCCACATCCTGGCAAACCTACAGTAATTAGTATAAGATATTTTACAACAAACTGAAAAATTGAATGAAGAATTACACATTAAATCTCAAGGCAATAAAACTACCCGAAATTGTCCAAGTCTTACATTGTAATATGGATATAAACAGATTGTGTTACGATAGTTCTGTTCACTGGACAACCAATTCTGTTCAAACCAGAATTGCTGCTTTCCGTCCCGAACCCTCTGTATCTTCAACTCTGGGAAGACCACAAATTCCCGGAAAACGGGAGCTCGAATCAAATCGTGACACCATGCTATAACTTGCATATTGATAAACTGTATCTGATAATCATTCATTTTTAATGAAATTTCTACAGATTGGTGCACATCCACACATAATTAGATAACATTTCCTTCCTAAAGTCAGTTTACCTAGAATTTTGGGTTGCTTTGCGATATTCTGCTGGGTTATTTATAACAATTCATATTCATCCGGCCGGTTAGTCTAATGGTTAAGTGCGCCTTTCAATCGAGAGTTTGCAGGTGCGAAACTGGTTGCTAGCTAGTCGGTTGTATCCTTGAGCAAGGCACTATACGGGCATTGCCTGAATCAAGCGGATTAATGGGTTCTACCAAATTGAAGGAATGTGCCTATCACACACAACACACTGAAATAGCTCCGGTAACCCGACGATGGGTGCGAGGTGATCTGACGATTGCCCGTGTGTTAACCCCCTTGGTTTCCCATTCACGGGGATAAACATGAATATCATATCCTATCATCCCTGTGGTAACACAGCACTGGGTTGGGATTTCCACAAATTGCCGCCTAAAATCTATCCATCTTACACGAGGCAGATATAACATACCTTGCTGTAACAATGGTAGCATTATGACAAAGAATTTATATTAAAAAGCTCTTGTAGACCACTGATTGAGTATTGCATATTGGCGCAGATATAAATTTAAATAGGAACATAATTCTTGTGTATTGCAAATAAGGTTGTCTATATTTATTAAGTGTGCGGTATATACTGCATAAATTAGTTCTCTGCACAACTGCATTAATCTGCTTCTTTCTACCACATTTTCAAAATATACATACGTTATACAATAATAACACTCAAGAATTTAAACAACTTTTAAATTAAAAAATTAAAAAAAAAAGTTAATAAAAAAACATAAAGATTGGAAACGATTTTATCGAATTGCCAATTTAAATATTCATTGGAATTGGGTTTTTCCATATATATATGCAATTCTATACAATGTATTTCTGCTTTGTTACATTTAACATATTTCCTCAGGACTTGGTTGTAGTTGATTTTGATTATAGTAAACAGAACGGTGATCAATGGGTGAAGACTTGGAAAGTATATGATGATGATGAAGCTGATGATGTGAAACGACTTATTCAACTTGAACCTGGGAAGGTGGGATAAAATGTTGCTTTCAATATGTCATGTATTATTTAATATCATAAATTAGTTTGGTATTTCTTAATTTAAGTATTATCCTATAAGTTAAATTATCATTTTATTACTTTACATTAATATGTGAAGTGAATAGAATTAATACCTTGTTTTATGTTAATAAATAAAGTTTAACTTTACTCAAATATAAATGATGTTTTACATGATAAATATCAAATTATCCTCAAATTTTAATTTCAGATCACGAGGTTATCATTGGAAGCAATGGTCAGAACAGTAAGTACATCTGTGTTTGATTTGTAAATTATAACAAAGACGTTTACCAACCTGGTGGAGAGATTGCACTCATTTCTAAATCTCCCAATTTATCCTGATTAATCTCATATTATCTCATGTGACATTTTCATAATGTCAAACATTTTCTTTGATTATTATAATTCAGTTTTCATTACATGTCATAATGAAGTATTAAAGTAACATACCGGTAGACTCATATTGCGAGATCAATTAGAAGTCCTGGGATCATATTCAACATAGAAATACCATGTACTATTACATAGGCGTCAGAAAATGCAGAAAAACTTGCACAAGTGGGGTGCTTTGTGGGGGGGTCCGAACGTTGCCTAAAAATAAAGTTAAAAAAAAGGATAAGCATTTCTAACTGACATAAATACCATCTAAATATAAAACCTTTTCTTCGAATATGTTTCTTTAACTAATTGATAAAAACCGGGTGCTTTCATATATTATAAGCACCCCATATGGTTGGACTGGGGTCCGATGCCCATGATGGACCATTAATATAGTACCAACCCGCTATTTATAACCACTAACTGATCACGCTGCATGATAAACACAATGGTCAGCACATCAATGCATTGTTTATCACCAAGTCGTTAATTATTTGACATTCCATAATATTTGTTTAAAGTTTATACAAAGGTTGGTAAATGCTTTGTAATGAGCCATAACTACATCATATACGCAACAGACTCGTAATAAGTTCATGCACAATTGTAATAACAAAACCCAGATAAGTGATAACAAATGGAGTTTGGTCACAGGGATTCTGGTATAAAGAATTAAAGATGAGCGATATAGTTGGATATTTGCAACCGCACATGGAAGCTCTGGATGAACTTCGGTTAGATGAATGCGGACAGCTGGTCGTAGGTTTGAGCCAAGCTATCAATAAGCGACAGAACAAGGTAAATATACCAACTTTATGTTGACGCGTTAAACATGACCATTTGATTTAAGTTGCTTGATTCCCGTTGGAAAATAACAATCTCTGCTGTGCAAAGTATTACAAGTGACATATCCACTATTTGTAGCACGTTTTCTTCTGAGTGCCAACCGAATAAAATATAAAGACAAAATTTATTAAACAAGTTTATAACAGGTTTCGTTTGTTGTAAAAAATAGAAAAACAACAGTTTAATTTTTGTATACTTCTGAGCCTAAATATTGGGTGTATATATTGGTTTATACCTATTTTAAGTAATTAATTGGTTGGTTACATTAAACTGTGGTTTGCCCTTTGTAATCTCTTTATATAAATAGCTTAATACCTATTCTCCAAGCCGATTGATTCAGTTCCAATTGATACAGATCCATTGTAGGTATGGGAGAGTGAAAGAATAAACGCGAATCTTTCATCCAACCGAGCTAACCATCTTCACAACTTCATTGAACATTTCTTTTACAACCATGTTTACTTTCATTTAAGTTGGTCTTGCATATAAGCGGATCTAACCTCGATGAAGATGGAGCGAAGGCTTTGGGCGATTGTCTGCGCAACATCAGCAAATTATATATTAAGGAGCGGCTGATATCCGTACAAAGTCGCATCATCTTGCATGAAGCTGTTAAACAACTTCCCAAACCTCAAGTAAGTCAGCTTAACTGTCTTTAATTTTAGATCAACTATCTTTCAACTGACTTGTTGCTAACAGCCGATTACTACCGATAGCCATTCGTCTAATATCTCTGTTCACCATCTCTAAGCCAACCTTGTAAACCACTAATCTAAGTTTAATGATGTTAAGAATCAATTTGAATTTAATAAACATTATTTTTACATCTTTTTTAAATGGAAATACTTAGTTCGGTCGAATATCCTGGTGATTTATTGCGTCGCGTTTCGGATAAATGGTGGAAGGTTAGAAAGTATTCACTACTTATTTGTTTTTTTTTATTTTGACCATCACATTACATACATCATGTGAACTCAGTGGATTATTGTGTTCAACCAAAATGAAATACCGTCTCATTTAGACATACCACACTTTAACATTTCCGATAACACAACAATTGGCGCCAGGTACTATCACTTGTATTTTTCCATTCTCGGGGATAAACATGAATAACCTCTCCTATTGTTTCACTGGACATCATACAGATAAGTCACTAAACCGCGTAATCATGGCTTCCAAAACTGTAGGCCAATGAATTTTAGGGCTTGCACGAATCAATTTCACACAAATACCCTGTGTGTTTTTATATTTTTACGTAAATAAGGTAAAATATTAATAAATTGAAAGTTATCGCTAGCTTAAAAGTTTGAGGAGCCCTGGTATAGATCACCCACCATTTTATTTTTTTGTGGCTCCTTTGTGCTTTAAGCTTACAGCAGGCTACCTACGAGATAAATAGTTTCCACATCCTGGCATACCCACAGTGATTTGTTTAAGATATTTTACAACTAACTGAAAAATTGAATGAAGAATTACACTTTAAATTTCAAACTAATAAAACTAGCCGAAATTGTTATATTGAACTATGGATATAAACAGATTGTGTTACGTTAGTTCTGTTTGTATTTCTGCTTTGTAACTTTTAACATATCTCCTCAGGACTTGGTTGTAGTTGATGTTAGTGATCAGAACGGTGCTCAATGGCTGAAGACTTGGAAAGTATATGGAAGTGATAAAGCTTATGATCTGAAACGAATTCTTCAACTTGAACCTGGGAAGGTGGGATAAAATGTGGCTTTTAATATGTCATGTATTATTTAAATTAATTTGGTATATCTTAAGTTAAGTATTATCCATTGAATTAAAATATCATTTTATTATTTTACATTACCATGTAAAGTAAATAGAATTAATACCTTGTTTTATGTGGATAAATATTGTTTAGTTTTACTAAAATATAAACAATAAATGTTTCATGTAATAAACATTAAATTATCCTCAAATTTTAATATCAGATTACAAGGTTATGGTTGCAAGCATGGCACAATCCAGTAAGTACATCTGTGCTTGATTTGTAAATTATAACAAAGACGTTTACCAACCTGTTGGAGAGATTGCACTCATTTCTAAATCTCCCAATTTACCCGGTTTAATCTCATATTGTCTCATGTGATACATTCATCTCCGACAGATAAGTCTGGTGGTTTAGTGCGTCGCCATTTAGTCGAAGGGTTGTAGGTACTAAAACTCGGCTGTTTCCTTGGGCAACTCTAGTCGGTGGTCTTTGTGACTAGTCGGACTAGTGTTTGTCAGGTTGCAGGTGCAAAACTGGTCGATAGCTTGTCGGTTGTGTCCTTTGACAAGGCGCTTAGCGGACATTGCCTGAGCCCAGCGGATTAATGGGTTCTAATTGAAGGAACGTGTATATCATATGCTCCGGTAACTCGACGATGGGCGCGAGGTGATCTGACGATTGCCCGTGTGTTAACCCCCTTGGTTTTCCATTTATGGGGATAAACATGAATATCCTAATCTATTCTAACTCAAAAAGTCAAACATTTTATTTGATTATTATAATTCATCTTATACTTTACATATGTGGTAGGATAGATTTCATTACATGCCATAATGCAGTATTGAACAAGTAACAGACCAGTAAGCTCATATTGCGAGATCAATTAGAAGTCCTGCGATCACGGATCATATTCGACATAGAAATACCATGTAACACAATTACTATACATCATTTATATCAGGCATGGGCTGCATACGGCCCGTGAAGGAATTTTGACCGGCCACAGACTTTATCCAAACATACCCTGTAATGTGTTGCTTGCATAGGTGAATAAATATGTCGTTAATTATTTACCATATCGTAATTTTAGTTTAAAGTTTACACAAAGGTTGGTAAATGGTTTGTAATGAGCCATAACTACATCGTTTACGCAACAGACTTGTAGTAAGTCCATGCACCATTGTGATAACAAAACCAAGATAAGTGATAACAAATGGAGTTTGGTCACAGACACCCTGGTATAAAGATTTAGAGATGAGGGGTATAGCTGGATATTTGCAACCGCACATGGAAACTCTGGATGAACTTTGGTTAGATAGATGCGGACAGCTGATCGTAGGTTTGAGCCAAGCTATCAATGAGCGACAGAACAAGGTAAATATACCAACTTTATGTTGATGTGTAAAACACGGAGTCATTATAGAAACTTAGTAGTTTACCACATGACTCAGTTTATTGTTAAAATTAGTAGATGCTATTCAATAATGATATACTCATAACATACTTTATAAACTATTGTTTTGAGATTTTTTTATTTTAACATTTCCACTATTGTTATGTATTATATCGTAAAAATAAATTAATGAATTTTGTTTTAAAATGATTAATGTGAACAAACATTAACGATTTCGTTTAAACAACCGCGATATTAGATCTGGTAAAGCAAATTAATTAATGCAAGATCACCTTTTCTTCATGATAATGTTGGTTTCCCATCCACGGGAATACAACATGAATTTCCCATCTTAAAATCTTCAGATATGTATTTACCTCATGAGATATTCTTGTTCTATGCAGATGAAACTTCGATTGATTCGTGATATATTGAATGATGATGCACAGCTTCCTGATGAAGTTGTCCAATGTCTGTCAAGTTGCCTCGGCAAAATATCGGAACTGGATTTGGAGGGTTACAAACTTTCACCAAACAATCGCCTTATCATGCAAGATGCGATCAAGCAACTCCCTTCTCCCCAGGTAAGCCTCAGGTTCATGAGATGTTTGTTGTTGTTATTAGTTTTATTACAACTTACCTGCTGTTGATCAACATTTCACAATTGTTGCCGAATTAATGAAATTTTAATAAAAAAGTTACTGAAGAATTGTAAATAACGTGCATTGTGTTCTATTGCATCACAAATGTAAAATAATGATGATTTTGTTATTGAATTATTCATATATCCGGTCGCACATGATAAATCTGGGTCTGAACTACTGTTGCTCAAGCCACAAGGCTACCGGTTGCAATGATGATCGCATTTAAACTGTTATTTTGGTGGGAAATCTGTGGAAGTATGACAACTTGATAGGAATTACTTGCAGGATTTCATCTTGAGAGGATATAACATCTCTGACCTCATTAATTGATTCGACAAGTTTAAAAGGAGCAGATTAAAGCGTCGACATTCTTAAAAAATCATTCATAATCACCAACCAAACCACCACCCGACAATAAAAGATATTTCCGGACAAAACAAATTTGTCATCTGAAAACATCAATCCAAAAATGTCCACTTTTTTAAAGAATTTTAAACAACAATATTAAAAAATATTCTCTCGATCACCAACTAAACTACAAACACTACATATTATTCTAATGCATCATACCCACCATTATTCCAATGCATCGTACCCACCATTATTCCAATGCATCGTACCCACCATTATTCCAATGCATCGTACCCACCATTATTCCAATGCATCATACGCACTATTATTCCAATTCATCGTACCCACCATTATTCCAATGCATCGCACCCACCATTATTCCAATGCATCGTACTCACCATTATTACAATGTATCGTACCCACCATTATTCCAATGCATCGTACCCACCATTATTCCAATGCATCGTACCCACCATTATTCCAATGCATCGTACCCACCATTATTCCAATGTATCGTACCCACCATTATTCCAATGCATCGTACCCACCATTATTCCAATGCATCGTACCCACCATTATTCCAATGCATCGTACCCACCATTATTCCAATGTATCGTACCCACCATTATTCCAATGCATCGTACCCTCCATTATTCCAATGCATCGTACCAGCCATTATTCCAATGCATCGTACCCACCATTATTCCAATGCATCGTACCCACCATTATTCCAATGCATCGTACCCACCATTATTACAATGCATCGTACCCACCATTATTCCAATGCATCGTACCCACCATTATTTCAATGCATCGTACCCACCATTATTTCAATGCATCGTACCCACCATTATTCCAATGCATCGTACCCACCATTATTCCAATGTGTTGTACCCACCATTATTTCAATGCATCGTACCCACCATTATTTCAATGCATCGTACCCACCATTATTCCAATGCATCGTACCCACCATTATTCCAATGTATCGTACCCACCATTATTCCAATGCATCGTACCCACCATTATTCCAATGCATCGTACCCACCATTATTCCAATGCATCGTACCCACCATTATTCCAATGTATCGTACCCACCATTATTCCAATGTATCGTACCCACCATTATTCCAATGCATCGTACCCACCATTATTCCAATGTATCGTACCCACCATTATTCCAATGCATCGTACCCACCATTATTCCAATGCATCGTACCCACCATTATTCCAATGCGTCGTACCCACCATTATTCCAATGCGTCGTACCCACCATTATTCCAATGCGTCGTACCCACCATTATTCCAATGCGTCGTACCCACCATTATTCCAATGCGTCGTACCCACCATTATTCCAATGCGTCGCACCCACCATTATTTCAATGCGTCGCACCCACCATTATTTCAATGCATCGTACCCACCATTATTCCAATGCTTCGTACCCACCATTATTCCAATGCATCGTACCCACCATTATTCCAATGCATCGTACCCACCATTATTCCAATGCATCGTACCCACCATTATTCCAATGCATCGTACCCACCATTATTCCAATGTAGTGTATATGTCTAGAAGCCCATATTTTGTGATAACTTTATATTCATTAAATGAGATATGTAAATAAATATTGTACATAGAATACTTACTGTCTTGGCGATACGGGATAAATGTTAAATTTCGTGAATGGTTTTTGGGTTTTGGAGTAATCGTGGAAAAACTATTTCGTAGTAAAACTAACCGAACCGAGTATTTTTCACGTAGTTTTAGAGGTCATATGATTAGATATACTATTCAAACCTCGTCGGGCCGTAAAACGTCGCAGGGCATTTATAAACGCGTCGGTAGACAAGTCAGTAGCAACTTCTAGATGGATGGCGCGAGTGGTCATACATGTAAACAGGCATCCATACCGTTTTACTTCACTTCTCCTTAACTTGGTCAGTAGCGGGCCGAAAAAGTCCACTCCTGTATGAGTGAACGGTGGTTCGTCAATTTGCAATCTTGACGGCGGGAGATCAGCCATGATCTGTCTTTCGGGCCTTGCAGCTCTTCGCTGGCACAGTAGGCATCGGGACAGGATACGTCGGGTTGCAACTCTAGCATTTTGCACCCAGTAGCGCTGAAATAAAATGTTTAGAGTGTGATTCATACCAGCGTGTGCAGCATCAACACTGTGGCAGTGATCGATGTGTAAGTCAGTAAGGTGGCAGTTATCGGGGATAATGGCGGGATGGCGTGCTTTGTAGTCAAGACGTGCATTGTCCAATCTACCTCCCACGCGTAATATGCCATTATTGAGAATCGGGTTCAGTTTGTAGATCGGTGACGTAGAAGGCGGATGTCGGGTCGATTGCATGCGCATCCAATCGGGGAACTCCCGACGTTGTACGTACCGCACGAGGGCGCTCTCAGCAGATCGAAGCTCTTCGGCGTCAATCGGCGATGTCGAAATTTTTGCGGTGTCCTTCTTCACCTTGTTCTTTAAGTATGCACAAAAACGGAGAATCCAGGACGTAGTTATCTTCAATCGATGCAGGGACGAGAAATAACGGATGAATTTGTCCGTGGGTGAGCAGTCGGTTGTTGTCAGAAATACAGATTCGGGTTTCGGCAGGTCGAAACTTCGGTAGATTTGCTCTGTTGGTTGTGGCCGTAAAATGTAGTAGGCCAGTCTATAGCGGGACGGTGAAGAAACTTAGGGCCGGAATGCCACGTTCCTGTCTTCATCAGGGTCCTTGCCGTCGTTCCACGTGATGCTTGATCAGCTGGATTCAGTTTCGTAGGAACATGTCTCCAGTCGGGCACGCTTGTGTATGCTTCGATTTGAGAAAGGCGGTTTCGAGAGAAGACCGGGAAGTTTTTGCAGTCGGAGAAACGGCTTTGTAGAACAATTGTCGAGTCCGTTCAGTAGATACACGGGCAATCGTCTAAACTGAGTTCCCTTTTCACGGTTCGCGATAATTTTACTGCATCAAGTGCAGCTTCGAGTTACAATCTGGGAATTGTGTGCTTACCAGAATCGCAGAGAAGAGACTTTCCCATGACGAACGAACATGTCGTGTTGTCCTCCTCTAAGGTGGTTCTAAGGTAGCATACACAGCCACGGGCGGCGGTAGATGCGTCTGCAAATACATGGAGCTGTACCCCGGGCGTCGGATGACGGACTTGTGGTTTGAAGCACCGAGGAATTCTAATGCGGGTCAGTTCATTAAGGCTGTTGCACCAAGCTTTCCATCGCTCGAGCTCGGTGCCAGTGACCTCCTCGTCCCAGTCGGTTTTCATCAAGCAGAGATCCCTGTAAATAAGTCGGGCCTCCAATACAACGGGGGCAACGAAGCCTAATGGATCGAAAAGTGAATTTGTAACGGAAAGCATACCTCGTCGTGTCAGCGGTTTTGTCGGGAGAGTAATGTCGAATCTGAACTCGTCGTCTTGGACGCACCAATTGATGCCCAGAACACGTTCATGTACCTCTCCTCCTAGCGGAATATCTTGCATCACCTTTGCTCGATCATCGGTCGGAACGGATTCCGTCACAGCGGTACTAGTGGATAGCCATTTTGTCAGTTTAAAGCCACCCATTGAAAGCAGATTACGTAGATCCTTGACCAGTTGGATGCCGGCTTGATCATCAACGGCGGTTACAAGGCAGTCGTCCACATAAAAGTTATTCTTTACAACTTCGGCCACTCGTGGATGAAAAAACTTGCCAAATTCTCTGGCGGTTTCGCGCAGACAGAAAGTTGCGCAGCACGGTGACGAGCGGGCGCCAAACAGGTGCACTTTCATGCGGTGCGGAACGGGTGATTTGGTCAGGTCGCCTTCTGGCCACCACTAGAATCTCAGAGCGTCACTGTCCTTTTGGGCAATCAGAACTTGATGAAACATTGCTTCTATGTCGGATACGATAGCCACGCGTTCTCTGCGGAATCTCATCAACACCCCTACCAGCGGGTTCACTAAATCGGGGCCTTTCATCAGCTTGTCGTTTATAGATTGGCCTTCGCATTTCGCCGCACAGTCATACACGATACGAACCGTACTTGGTTTCTTCGGGTTAATTACAAGGTGATGTGGGAGGTACCATAACTTGTTTGTAGTATTCACTTCGTCCCCTGGCACTACTTCTGCGTACCCATTGTCCAATATCATCGTCATGTATTTTGTATACTTTAGGGAAAACTCGACGTCTATCGCCAGTCGCTTCTTCAAACTTGATAGTCTGCTCCTTGCCATTGGCAGGCTATCCGGTAAAACGGTGCTGTCGTCTTTCCATGGCAGCGGCAGTTGGTAATGGCCTTCCACTCTTCAATGTCAGCACATCAATGTTTCCACGTCGTCGGTTGCAGTAGTATCGGAGGAGGGGAACACATCACCAACGTCATTGATCAGTAAGTCCTTTATAGCTTCGTCACTTCCTGAGCCTGCTGTGGCTTGAAGTGAGAATCCGGCTGCGCCCTCTTAGTTCGGCAAGCTGTCCAGCGACGGTCCTTTTAACAGCCAGCCTAGGGGGGTCCGGATAGCGTCAGGCGTCTCGCGTGGATTTGGTGCGAAGCGACTTTCCAAACACCGGTGTGCCATTGCGTTGTCGTTGCCGATCAACAGCATCACTTTACCATCGGGAATTTGTGGCAGGTCCACTCCACGAAGGTACTTATATCGGTTCAGTTTATTGGGCTCTGGAATTTTGCTCGGTGTAGCGGGAATTTCCTTAATGAGCGCAACGTCAGGCAGTTCAAGCTCTTTGCCGCCAGCAAGCGGGAGAACAGTTAACGAGACGGAAGTCGTTTTAACATTGATCGGTTCGGTAGTAGTCATTGTACACAGGTCAAAGTTCGCGGCGCGACCAGTTGGTGTAGCTTGTAACTGATCGGCCAGTCGGTGGTCACAGAATGTGCGGTTCGCTCCGGAATCGAGAAGAGCGTACACTCTCGTCTCTTTGCTCCGCTTTTAACGCGTACGGGGACAATGTCTAAATATGCGGGAGTCGGTATCACAATGTTTCTTTTAACGCCATAGAAGTAGCTGCATGCTTTAACGGACGTTTTGTTTTCAGTTTTATCTGGGGTTCTGGGTATCCATCTTGGGTCATGGAGCAATGTGTGGTGGAAGTTGCCGGTGCAACCTTCTACATTGCATTTGATTTTATGTGGGCATTCTCGCACGGAATGGCCTTTAGGCATTTAAAGCATATGCCGCATTCCCGGATTACGTGCTTACGTTGTTCGTAAGATTTATCCTTGAAGTCGCGGCAGGCGCCAATCAAGTGTGGTTTCTTGCAGACAGGGCACTGCAGCCCGGGAGGTTTCGGAGTGGGAGCGGCAGCAGTGGGAGATTCGGCAGTCACGTTCACATTGTAAGCCGACACTTTCGGTTTTCGTGCAGTAGTTACTACAGGATTTGTGGACTTTAGCAGTAAACACTTGCCATACACAGAGATAGCTTCGCGACTCTGTTCTCTAACGAAGTAAGCAAAGTCTTTAAAAACAGCTATCGCACATGTTTTGTCCTGTATACTCAGCGACTTGGATATCCATTTCTTTCTCAGTTCCAATGGCAGCTTGTTGACCAGCGTCGATATGAAGCCAACAGAGTCTACCGTCGATTTTACCCTTGCCTTTTCCAGGGATGCGCAGCAGTTTCGGAGCAGTACAGCCAATTTCTCCAGCGCTTCGTGGTCATCTGCGGGCACCCTCGGGAATTCCTGCAACAAGCTCTCGCACCGTCGTGCTATTATATGGGGTTGGCCATATCTTTCAAATAATTCGTGCATGGCCATTTCATAACCATCATTTTGGTAATTATCTACGGAGTTATGCTTAATTTTATCACAGACGGGCTCTGTGCAATGTTGGAGTAGGTATACTAATTTAAGGTCGTATGAGTCCACTTTGTCGGCAATATGTACTTGGTATCGGTTGACGAAGGACCAGTAGTCCATCGGATCTCCATCAAATTTTCGTATGATTGGTTTAGGTAGGAAGCGTTCACCTACCTCTTGGTGGTTTATGTGACGGAGGGGTGAATCTCGCCGGATACGGGTCGGTGATAGCTGTGTACGCCGTTGTTGATTGCGCATTGGGGAGCGATCAGCATATCGGGACGGTCGGTTCTGATGCTGTGTTGTCACGTGTTCTCTTTCGTCGTTCACCCGGATGTCGGACGGAAACGGTGGCGAAAGACGTTCCGTGAAGGGAAGATGTAACAGAGCGCTGTCCTTCGGGCGCACAACGGGCGGGGCGTACAGAGTAGAACGTTGTGGTGGCTGCTCTGCGATCGGTGTTATCTCGTGCGTGATTGTTCAGTGGATGTAGTCTGCTCTAGAAGCGGTGTCGTTGAGCCAGCATATTGGCGGGTTTGAACTTCGTTGTGTCTGGCCTCAGGAATGGATGCTTCCTCCCATGCCCTAGCTTCAGCTTCGGCCAATTCTAGTTTTCGCCCGGATTCACGGTCGGCAAGTTCCTCTTGTAATTTTCTATCTCTTTCAGCAAGTTTTCTTTTACGTTCCTCTGTTTCAGCGAGCAACTTGCTTTCTTCTTTTCTCTCTTAGTCTTGTTGTCGCGCAAGTCTAGCCAGTTCAAGCTTTACCTTGCTATCTTTTAGCTTAAAGCTGCGCATTGAGCTTGTAGTGCTTACAACACTTACTGATTCGTGGTGTTCACTTAGTGATGTGGTTGAGTTAGGTGGTGCTGGTATCAGCTTGGCTTCTTCAATGTTGTCCAGCCATTGTTCCACGCGGTCTTCTGGTTGGTTATCCATGGTCGAGGGGTACGATTACGGTGGGTTGGATCGGTTTGAAAACGATGTTACTTCCGCGGGTGAAGTAACGGGGTTGCTTTGGTTTGAAAATGACTCGTATCAAATAAATGAATAGTTTGTTTCCTCGAATTATAATTTGCGATCAGGGTTCAAACGGTTACAGATGCGGAACGGAGGGGGCAGGGACGATATGGGGGTGATACAGGGGCGATATGGACAGAAATGATACGCAGTGGGGATGATACGTGGATGATACGGTTTTCTGTAAATTAAAAATAAAGGGACCAAAATCAATAATTGACGGGTGTACGTATGAAATAGTAAAAAAATACACTCAAACTTTGGCTTTAAAACCGGAACGGAAAAATACGGTATCAGATAAAATTACTGTGCTACAGTCTGTACGGAGACTAAATCAAAAAGGAAGCATTTTCTAACACGCGGTCGGGTATAGATATTGTCACACAAACTACCATTGTGACGTAATTTGGTTGTGGTGCAATTTATGATTTATAATAGACATCAAATAAACATTAATGGGTCGAGATATCTTACATCCACATTGACCACCATTAAAACACTCACGGTCGACAAAGTTTGAGCCGTATTCTCTAGGTCGATTTAATATCGGCTGGTTTTGCTGCCTTGCACCGAGCTAACCAATTTCAACGAATGTGCCTTGTAGGCCTTTGATGCTTGTTTTTATTGCCTGTATCCCTTGTAGTAATTCGTTTTGGTGTGCGACACTTTCTATCGATCCTTCCGGTTTTGTTGTGGAGCTAAATGGAGGTAAAATAGGAGCTACCTCCAGTAAATGCGGTGTTGTAGCTTGCAAAATTAACTGAGCAGCTTTCCAGAAATCACTGGGAAAATCAATTTTACTCGAGATTGCTTTAGCTAACTCGCGGTCGAGTATGCCGTTCGTTAACACCAAATATCTCACTTCTTTACGGAGATGTGCTTCCTAATCTAGAGATTACGCCCGATTACCTAGGTGTTTCACGACAAATACGAATTGTCGGTTACTCTCGTTTCATGCGGCATTTGTTGACGCCTCACGTTCCAATCGAAAAGACTCACGTTGTGTGTTTCCACCAATCAAGCAGAGCACGTTCGATCAAAGTCTTAAATGGTAATTCATTAGTACAAGCATATTTTGCATGAATTTGACATTTTAATGCTTCGTGTATTGAGGTAAGGAATAGGTGACGCTTAACCTCATCGGTTGCTTTCACACTCTCACAATAAGAGTTAAACAACCTGATAAAATCGGCAAGGTCTTGGTTGGGCGAAAATACCGGCTGCAAAATAGATTAAAGAACATAACGAACGTCAATTTTAAAAACTATAAAAACGAGTTCTCGCTGTATGGGTAAACTAAGACAGACTAAGCGATTACAGGACCCTGGCAGGATCGCCAATTTGTTACGGCTTTATCGGCTAAGAGAGTGTGGTCCAAGAATCCTGTTCTAACAGCCAATCGTGAGACCTGTCTGCCTTAGTGTACTGTAAATAATACGCCGATTGTCCGGCCGGTTAGTCTAGCGGTTAAGTGCGACGCCTTTCAACCGAAAGGTTGCAGGTACGAAACTGGCCGCTAGTTAGTCGGTTGTGCCCTTGGGCACGGCACTTTACGAACATTGCCTAAACCCAGCAGATAATGGCTTCTATCAAATTGCAAAAACGTCTTCCTCATATACAACACACAGCAATAGCGCTGGTAAACCGACAAAGGTCGCGAGGTGATCAGACAATCGCCCGTTCGCCGAGATATTAAATATCCTATCCTATAGGGCGATTTAATAAAACGTAAAAGATTAACACGGCTAAAAGAATAATAAAAACTACGACAACCGTCAGCGGGTATCCGATAGCGGTACACGACCACGATACCACTCAATACACCGTACAATACTCAATGCACCGTACAATACTCAATACAACGTACAATACTGAATACGCCGTACAATACTCAATACACCGTATAATACTCAATATACCGTATAGTACTTAATACGCCGTGCAATACTCAATACGCCGTACAATACTTAATACGCCGTACAATACTCAATACGCCATACAATACTCAATACACCGTACAATACTCAATACGCCGTACAATACTCAATACGCCGTACAATATTCAATACACCGTACAATACTCAATACACCGTATAATTCTCAATATACAGTACAATACTCAATACGCCGTACAATACTCAATACGCCGTACAATACTCAATGCGCCGTACAATACTCAATACACCGTGCAATACTCAATACGCCGTACAATACTCAATACGCCGTACAATACTCAATGCACCGTACAATACTCAATACAACGTACAATACTCAATATGCCGTACAATACTCAATACGCGGTACAATACTCAATACACCGTGCAATACTCAATACGCCGTACAATACTCAATACAACGTACAATACTCAATACGCCGTACAATACTCAATGCACCGTACAATACTCAATACAACGTACAATACT
>CH002986.1:106182-121977 GCA_000149265.1 Ciona savignyi | reverse complement strand
TAGCAGTCACAATGTTATTATCCACCCAGATGTACTACAAAATAAATTTTGTTTATAAATCCCTTTACCAATGCCACAAAAGTATATTTTGTTGTATTCAAGATATACCGGTATATACTGCATCCTCATTAGTGTTGTTAAAATACAATATTTATTATTCTTTGTGAATGATATACCCAGACTACAAATATGTCAAAATAGTTATCTTGTACAAAACTAAGTTAACTTGTCATATTGATTATACATTATACCTACTAGATACTCCCTTCTTCGTTAATCATTTTCGGTGCTGAGTGTTTCTGGCGTCAATTCTTTTAAAACAGAAGCAGAAAGTCTGGTCATGCAATACTGCAAAATAAGTACCGGTAATACAAACAATAATGTTTAATCTTAATTCAATAGTAAAATTGACTTTTTGTAAAATTGACTTTTTCTAGCTCTAGAACATGCAACATGTTTTTGCAATTTCTTAATGTGAGAATGGATACCCCACTGGGGAAAGGGAATACACTCTGAACCGATACATAATAATAAAGCACAAGTGATGAAACACTGAAAGTGTCATCAGTACTTAGTAACATTCCATTATAAAACCAAAGGGTGGTTCTTACAAATTACGGGTACATACCATGGGTGTAGTGGAAGAAAAACAACCACTTTTTCTGGGCCTTTCTGATTGAGCAATGTACATATTGGACATTGAGCAATGTATATAGTGGACACAAACTCGATCCAGACAAATACAACCAAAATGTTAAACTTCCGTACCTGTAAGATGTAACTTAGTAGAAAATCCAATATGGCAGTTTTGTTAACTTGATGGTGGTTATGGGTACTGTAGGACAGAATCCAAATCCATAAGCAGAGTTAATGATGGTAAGCATGAAGGCATAATTATAAAATGTAGCCATTCTTGATCATTCTGAAAAGTAGGGCATATTTTAAATTGTTTACTTCACTACATGACCCCAATGACAGATGCATATACATTTAAGTAATTTTCAGGTAAATTGTTAATAACCTTAATAAAAGTTAAGAGGTTCCCCTGCTATATTTTCTGAACTAACCAGGCTATAAGCTACAACTATTTCCCGGAAACATACCATACTGATAATACAAGATCAACATTTAACACATATTATTTGCAATTTAGTTTATCTGGTCTGATAGGTAGAGCAATAGGACATAAATTTGTCACTATTCCCAATTAGGCTAACAAAAAATACTAATTCATTATTAAAAACAACATTAAATATCACATATTTTGGTAAATATACCACATACTTACACTAAATTTATTATTAAAAATAATAATAAATCATTATCTTATACCCAAAACTGTCTACCACAGATCAAAATTGTTTTGCTACTACTTTTTAACGTATTAAGTGGCCTGCCTTCAACAAAACACTGGCCTGACTTTAAATAAATAGTGGCCTGCCCTTAACAAAATAGTGGCCTGCCTTTAAAACAAGAGTGGCCTGCCTTCAAAAAAGAGTGGCCTGCCTACAAAATAAGAGTGGCCTGCCTACAAAATAAGAGTGGCCTGCCTACAAAATAAGAGTGGCCTGCCTTTAAAACAAGAGTGGCCTACAAAAAAAGAGTGGCCTGCCTTTAAAACAAGAGTGGCCTGTCTACAAAAAAAGAGTGGCCTGTCTACAAAAAAAGAGTGGCCTGCCTTCAAAAAAAGAGTGGCCTGCCTTTAAAACAAGAGTGGCCTGTCTACAAAAAAAGAGTGGCCTGCCTTCAAAAAAAGAGTGGCCTGTCTACAAAAAAAGAGTGGCCTGTCTACAAAAAAAGAGTGGCCTGCCTTTGAAAAAAGAGTGGCCTGCCTTTAAAAAAATAGTGGCCTGCCCTTAAAAAAATAGTGGCCTGCCCTCAATAAAATAGTGGCCTGCCCTCCACAAAAGAGTGGCCTGCCCTTAACAAAATAGTGGCCTGCCCTCCACAAAATAGTGGCCTGCCCTCAACAAAATAGTGGCCTGCCCTTAACAAAATAGTGGCCTGCCCTCAACAAAATAGTGGCCTGCCCTCAACAAAATAGTGGCCTGCCCTCACCAAAATAGTGGCCTGACCTCAACAAAATAGTGGCCTGCCCTCCACAAAATAGTGGCCTGCCCTTAACAAAATAGTGGCCTGCCCTCACCAAAATAGTGGCCTGCCCTTAACAAAATAGTGGCCTGCCCTCAACAAAATAGTGGCCTGCCCTCAACAAAATAGTGGCCTGCCCTCACCAAAATAGTGGCCTGCCCTCAACAAAATAGTGACCTGCCCTCAACAAAATAGTGGCCTGCCCTCACCAAAATAGTGGCCTGACCTCAACAAAATAGTGGCCTGCCCTCCACAAAATAGTGGCCTGCCCTTAACAAAATAGTGGCCTGCCCTCAACAAAATAGTGGCCTGCCCTCAACAAAATAGTGGCCTGCCCTTAACAAAATAGTGGCCTGCCCTCAACAAAATAGTGGCCTGCCCTCAACAAAATAGTGGCCTGCCCTCACCAAAATAGTGGCCTGCCCTCAACAAAATAGTGGCCTGCCCTTAACAAAATAGTGCCCTGCCCTCAACAAAATAGTGGCCTGGTCCTCAACAAAATAGTGGCCTGCCCTCAAGAAAATAGTGGCCTGCCCTCAACAAAATAGTGGCCTGTCCTCAAGAAAATAGTGGCCTGCCCTTAACAAAATAGTGGCCTGCCCTCAACAAAATAGTGGCCTGCCCTTAACAAAATAGTGGCCTGCCCTCAACAAAATAGTGGCCTGCCCTCAACAAAATAGTGGCCTGCCCTCAACAAAATAGTGGCCTGCCCTCAAGAAAATAGTGGCCTGGCCTCCACAAAATAGTGGCCTGCCCTCAACAAAATAGTGGCCTGCCCTCAAGAAAATAGTGGCCTGCCCTCAACAAAATAGTGGCCTGTCCTCAAGAAAATAGTGGCCTGCCCTCAAGAAAATAGTGGCCTGCCCTCAAGAAAATAGTGGCCTGCCCTCAAGAAAATAGTGGCCTGTCCTTAAAAAAAGAGTGGCCTGCCTACAAAATAAGAGTGACCTGTCTTCAAAAAACGGTGGCCTGTCTTTAAAAGTGGCCTGCCTTCAAAAAATAGTGGCCTGTCTTAAAAAAATAGTGGCCTGCCCTGAAAAAATAGTGGCCTGCCCTAAAAAAAATAGTGGCCTGCCTTTAAAAAATCAGTGGCCTGGCTTTTAAAAAAGAGTGGCCTGTCTTCACAAAAAGAGTGGCCTGTCTTCAAAAATATAGTGACCTGTCTATCAGGTCATTTTACTGTGACTACCCCGACTCCAAAAAGGTGTTTCCCCAGTGGGTTTGGTTATTTGGTATCTGCAGAACCTCAACATCCGATTCATCAACCAACTTATACAGTATCCGATTTTAGTTTAACCAACTCATACACAATCCTAAATTAATGGCTTTGGTAACTAGAATTGTTGAGCAGTAGGCAAAGGCCCGAGCTTTAGGTCTATATAAAAATGTACTGCTGTGCACACTCTGCATTTTGAAGAAGTTACGGCGGAGATATCCGGCGTGATATATGTTTGAACTTAACCAAATTTGAAAGAAAAAATTAAAATATTGAACAAATGACTAGAACAAAAATCGTGGATTGGTGGACAAAATATAATTGAAAATAAAGTGGTGGATTTCTATAGCGTGAAATATTTAGGAATGCTGTATGGTGCCGTGTCCCTTTGGTCCTGACTCCTGAGATTGGATCTACACGAGCTAGGCGCTAAGTCAAGTGCCAAAGGGTATGTGTTATTAAAATAAAATCTTTATAAGCTTAGGCTATACTCTTTTATCACTGACAATACCGGTACCGGTAACCTATCGCCTCTCCACCAAGTATCCTTTTTTGCCGCTAACTTTAGCTTCTCTTTTGCGTACCACTGCCTTTAACTGCAAAATGGCCAAAGCGGCAAATCTAAACATTTCGGACATTTACCCTTGCTGACACTACTCTAATGTAAACTTATGTGGTGCTGGTGCAGCTATACAGATAACTTTGTCGTCAAAACATTTAACTAACGCAACGCCCACTACTGTTGAAAAGCCCAACTAGTATTTTATTTAATCATTTACCTGGGTAAAAAAGAATTGAATGTAGAAAGCAGAAGTAAAAGTATTGTCCAAAGGCGCGGATGCATCTGTGCTTGAATTATAATGCACACCGCGCTCGCCGAAGTTTTGATAGTTAGGGGTGCTCCTATTTGCAGTCAGTGCCAGCAAACAATTGCTGTAATAAAATTGTGAATAATTGTTAAACTATAAATTCTAAGATATTGATGTTTCAAGGTTAAAATAGGATATTCATATTTATACCCGTTAATGAAAAAACTAAGGGGATAAACACACGGGCAATCATAAGATTACCTCGCGCCCACCTTCGGGTTGCCGCAGCTATTGAAGTGCGTCGTGTAAGCATGTGTGGATTAAAACTTGTGTGTTTGAAACTTGTATAAGTTGAAACTTGTGTATTGAAAAAAACATCGTGGGTGGAAACTTAAGTTTGTTACAACTCGTGTGGGTTGAAACTTATGTGGTTTTAAAGTTTTATGGGTTTATACTTGTGTGGGTTGAAACTCGTCTTGGTAACTTAAGTACAGCACACTCATCGAAACATAGAGACATACCGGAAATATTGAAAAACTAAATACAGGAAAAGAGTGACTGAGTGAAGCTGCGTACTAAAAATGAATATTACATGGTGTTGCGTTTAGTTCTGAGGGTGATATTTATGATTGTGGCAGGTTTAAAATTAGTTTTCCTACTTTTATTAAACAAATTTGTACCTGACATGCGCCTTCGCGAAATCGGCAAGCTCGTTGCTCCACGTCATGAGCTGCATATTGCTGGCACCCTTTGCACGACGGGGTGTGTTGAACTCGTCTAGGTACACCTGGATTTCCGCCGGGGTTCTTGGTTCAAGTTGAATGAGATCGGACGATGCTCTTTTATTGCGTGAATAACCTGCAAATCGCATAACTCAGTCGGTTAGTGCATCGTTTTTCAACTGTAAGATTTATTAAGGGAATTAACCTAAGCAAATGTTTTCTTTTTTTAAGTGGCACAAAGTGTATAATGGTCTAATATTTTACCAAATATGATCAAAATTAGAGCAGCCGTTCAAACGCTATATACCCCAAAAAGCTAATTTATTAGAAAAAAATACGTTTTGGTTTTTAACTTCTAAGGGGAATTCCCCTAGATTCATCACCCATAATTTTGTTTTTTTCATATCTAGACCATGTTTTCTTACAAATGTCAAATTTTCATTGCGATTTTATAACTGCTTCTGGTTGACGTCGGGGCGACATGGTATGCCTGTCACAATCATGATTTGCGAACAAAATCTTATTTTTTTAGGCCATTTCCCTAGGTAAATTTTTTATTTCTTCCAAATGTTAAATCAGTGCCTAATGCACTTACATTCGACCGAATCTGATTGAAATTGTAGCATCTGTTTAAGCGCTATGACCAAAAAGGCTATTTTTAGAAAAAAATACAGTTTTGGTTTTTAACGCCCCATGGGAATTTCCCTGGGTTTTTATTGCGATTTCATAACTCCTTCTGGTAGATGTCGGGGCGGTATGTTATGCCCGTCACAATCATGATTTGAGAACAAAATCTTATTTTTTAGGGTATTTCCCTAGGTAAATTTTTTATTTTTTCCAAATGTTAAATCAGTGCCTAATGCACTTACATTCGACCAAATCTGATTGAAATTGGAGTAGCCGTTCAAGCGCTATGCTACAAAAAGCTATTTTTTTTTATAAAAAATACCGTTTTGGTTTTTAACCTCCCAGGGGAATTCCCCTGGATTTATCATACAAAATTAAGATATGATTTCTGCATATCTAGACCATGTTGTCTAACGAATGGCGAAGTTTTATTACGATTCCATTATTCGTTTTGGTAGATGTCGGGGCGACATGCCATGCCTGTCAAACCTATGACGAAAAAAACCGGACAAAAACAATATGTGTCCCATTTTGTTCAAATGGGACCCATAACTATACTACAGTGGAACCCCGCTTACCTGACCACCTATGGGACCGTCATCAAGCGGTCGCGTTAGCGGGGTGGTCGTGTTAGCGAATTTTGGTTTAAAGCAAGTTGTCGTCATTTGTAGCCAAAACGTCTGCCTTTTTACTAAATTTTCACCAAATGCCATTATTTTTTGCAAAATGATTTTAAACAACTGTTAGTTCTGAAATTTATCTTATAAAATTCAGTCTATTTGCCACAATTTTCTTTGTGTGTGTGTTCACGCTTATGTAATCTTATTGTTTTGATCACAAAATAAATTTAAACTTATTATTTCGGAGGCACATTATTGTGCACGTGTGGTCGCTTTAGTGGAGTTAAATTTGAAGTTTTGGACCAAAAAATGGCGGTCCTGGTCTGGAAATCGGGGTGGTCGCGTTATTGAAACAGTATGCAAAGCATTAACATAGTAAATTATTTGGGACCGCACTGAAGTGGTCCTGGTAATGAGGTGGTCATGTTATCGAGATGGTCGTCAAGCGGGGTTCCACTGTATATGCAACTCTGTATATAACAACACAGTCATTGTAAACGTGTGTTTACGTCACACAGAGAAGTTCTAAATTTCAGTGAATATTAACGAACAATGGTTAACGTTAGTTGTGACGTCATATGATTGTTTGTCGTTTACCTCGATTTTCATAATCAATATAACAGTTCATTTACGTTGTAGTTTATTTCTCAAATTAAGTTTTTCATTGGGAGGTTTAATTGTCGAATATCATTTTTATTAGTTTTTGTGCATTATTCTGCAGGTTAAATGTAAAAATACCATCAGTTTTAAACCACAAACAATGAAATACTTTGCTCTATTGGCCATCATTTGTTGTTCGAACATTTCTGCATCAGGTAACGAACTTAGCTTCTTTGGAATAGTGGATATTTTGTTAAACCAGTACATTACAGAGAGGCCAACGTCCCAAGGAGGAAGCTCAGAGCTGCAATCTGATTCACAATTCCCGAACAAGAATGCGTTTGTTAAATACAGCATGTGTCAGAGTACTGTCCCAAATTTCATCAACGCAACAGCAAGGCCTAAAAGTCCAAACCTTCCACATAAATTCAACTTGACCGTGAACGAAATTTTCACCCACGGTTTTTTGTTTGAACTTGTGCGAACTGACGAGCCCACAGGCTGGGACACGATGCTGATTGTGGATTGGGTGATTTACACAGGTGAGCAACCTAGATCTTGAATACAATGCATTAGATATCAGAAAGTGTCCACTAATTGTTAGATACCACCATTTTAAAAACCCATTTTCACTCTTCACAAAATGTTCAGTATAAACGATCGGTTGACTGGTATTTATGGGTTTTATTTGATATTGTTTCTTCAAACGCTGGTCAGGCATTACATGCGTCCACGACAGCTATTGCATACATCTCGCTTCATAGGAAGTTACCATTTAAATCAGATTTAATAAATCATTAGTCGGTTAACCCTTGTTTTCTTAAATACGAGAAAGTAAAATAACCTTGTAAAGCACCCAAAAAAATTAAATTTGTTTACTTTTAATTCTTCAAAAAGTCGAAGGGGAATTCCCGCTATCGGTAAAAAATGTAAAAAAACAATTTTTAAACATTTTTGTCGTTATCGGCAATATCTTCGTATTAGAAAGGAATAATTACCTTAAATTTCTCTTAAATTTAAAGAATTATAACACGAATTAGAAAAACATAACTTGAATTTAAATTACCCAGTGTACCACGGGAAATACCCCCCCCCCCAAAAAAAAAATAGACCTAACCAATCATAAATATAATCTTATTGCGCGTATAAATGAGTGGAAAACAAAAACTACTATGAATAATTATAGAATTTAAATACAAACGAAGAAGATGTGTATGCCCGAAACCTATCTTTAAACCTTTTCCGGGAAATCCCCATTTATTAAAATCCACTGAACCTAGTAATCAATCACATTTACGCGTTATATAATAAAGAAGAAAATGTTCAATCATGCTTAATTCCGGTACCGCTAGCTTATATGTTCTGAATATACAGTGCTTGATTAGGTATATTGCGTCAGGAAAATTTCCGAGACAACCAAGAAAAAGCACGACTGCCGTTTTGCAAATGTTCGGCGCAGGTTATTCTGTAACAGCCGATATTTCAAAACTGTTTATAGTAAGGAAAGTTGTAGGTAAATAAAATAACCTGAGAATAGGTCAACAGGACCTACAAACCACACCACACAGGAAATTCGTTTACCACGGAAAATCCACAACTCGAATTGTTTTTTCAAAAAATATGGATATTGATATTATGTTTGGATTGAAAACTCGAAAACCCATTAGTTTCTGCTTGCGGAAAAAAACGGTATGCACTTTATATATGATATACCAAGGATGATGAGGTAACCAGGGGAATCCGATTGTTTCTGCAAGCAAAAAATATAGCGTACACTCCACCGGGGTTTTAAAATAGTGATGGTTCACGCGTGGTTGACACTTTCTAGTCTTCCACAAAAGTTTTAGTTGGGGAACCCGTATGAAATTTTAGTATGAAAATGTTAACGCTATATCAATGAGGAAAACATGAACGTTTGTTTTCTAGCTCCATTTTATATTATTCTACTTTCAAATTTAAATAAAAGGCTTTTTAGTTCTATGATATCGAAAAACAAATAAATCGACCACAAATTGGATTAATTTCAGTGAAACCGTCGTCGTTTAACTGTGATACTCTCGTGTGTGTGGAAAAGTTTCCCTGGCGTGATTTACCCAAAATTTGCCACTGCATATCTAATATATATAACCTTTCATCTTTAAAAATCTACTATTATTTTAATCCTGTTATGATGCCATAAAGCAGACTGATTACCTCAGTGCGGTTTATTGTTGGAGGGGTTTGCCGCAATATGGTTCATGGTGGGTATGGGATATTCTAAAACTTTTGTATTCACCGACTTACCGCGAATTTACTTTGTTTTTTTTTCTCCGGATCTTACCTTGTTTTCAAAACTTCGAATTTTACTGGTGTAAGTTTTGAACCTATGATATGCTCGTCCCAATGAGCGATTTTTGTAACATTTGTATATGTATTGGTGGATTGGTTAACCATTCGGCCACATAACTGTTAAGTTTGTTTTGTACTTTCTAATTTGCGCTTTGGTTTAGGATTACCCACAAGCTGCAAAGAAGCATTGCGGTTTGGACTTAGTGAAAGTGGAATACTACGCATATATAACCTGGGGAATCAGAAAACTTTAGAAGTTTACTGCGATCAAACCACTGACGGCGGCGGTTGGATGGTCGGTGAAGTTTTATTCAATGAAATTGTTTCTCAAAGAAAATAATCGAACATTCTAGGTTTTCCAGCGTCGGAGGGATGGTTCTGAAAACTTCTATCGAACTTGGGTTGAATATCAGGGGATGTTTGGAAACCTTAGCAACGAATTCTGGTTGGGTGTGTTTAGTTTCAATTGTGTAATATTTATCACTTAAATTAGTTAATATGATTGAATTTAAATTAAGGAAACGAAAATCTTCATGCTTTAACACGATCTGCAAATAATGAATTAAGGTATGAATTAGAAGATTGTGCAAACGTGACAAAGTTTGCAAAATACAGGTAAGAACATTACAAATTTCCAGTCACTTCAATAATATAATTTATATAAACAGCTCCTTTTCTATCGGCTCCGCTCAGAAAAATTATACTTTGAAAGTGACAGGTTACAATGGGAATGCAGGTAATAATGGTATAGGATGAGGGTTGGAAATATTTAATCGCTTTTAAACGTCATTTCCTTAGGAGATTCGCTTTATCGCCACAACGGGCTACCCTTTAGCACCAAGGACGTGGACAACGATTTCCACCCTTATAATTGCGCTGTTAAAAACCATGGAGCTTGGTGGTATATTAATTGTTACTATTCCAACTTAAACGGGGAGTACTTGAAGTGCCAAACTACATCAGACCGAGCTGCAAGTTGACATACTTTTCACGGTGTACAATACTCAATGAAATTTATCGAGATGAAGTTCAGACCAAGAGGAGACTAGTAATAAGATAAACCCCACCTTTGCATATAATATAAATAACCACGACTAAACTCGGTATTCACCAAGCATGAATTACATTGTTATTCAATGAAATGTTGTCGGTTTTCACATGAATTCAAACTCTTTATGTTATGCCTATCATACTCTCACAATGGGAATATTTAATTCATGTGTCTAAATTTGCACCATGTTTGTTGCCGAACAGTTAATACGAGAGACTGTGCAAAGGAACTTAATATACACAATTACACAATATTTTTATGAACTATATAATATAATCAGACTTGAAAAATATTGTAGCAATTTCTTGTTTGTTATTGTTCAATACGTACCGCATGTTGTTGTTATCACACGGTTGCAAATCCGCTTTAACATGACCGAAAGTTTTAACGTTTCCAAAACTTCCCTTTTCTCATTATTCAACCAAATTGTCCTTTGTTATTATGGGTCCCATTTGGAAAAATGGGACACATATTGTTATTGTACGTTTTTTTTTTCTTTTCTTTTTTTTCGTTAAACACTTGACAGGAATGACATGTCACCCCGACATCTACCAGAAGGAATAATGGAATCGCAATGAAACTTGGTGTTTTGTTGACAACATGACCTAGATATGCAGAAACCAAAAGTTTAGATAATAAATTTAGGGGAATTCCCCTTGGACGTTAAAAATCAAAACGATCATTTTTTCTAAGAAATATCTTTTTGGTCTATGGAGCTTGAACGGCTGCTCCAATTTGAATCATATTTGGGAAAATGTAAGTGTTTAAGTCACTAATTTACCACTTAAAAAAAATTAACTAGGAAAATAACCTAAAATAAGATTTTTCATGATTTTGACAAGCACGCCATGTCGCACCGACATCTCCCAAAGGAAATATTGGAATCAAAATGAAAATTTAACATTTGTTAGACAACATGGTCTGGATATGCAGAAACCAAAATTTTGGGTGATAAATCTAAAAGAGTTCCCCGGAGGTGTTAAACACCACAAACGGTATTTTTTTTCTAAAAAAATTTTTTTGGGGGGCATAGCGCTTGAACGGCTGCTCCAATCTGATTCAGATTTGGTGAAATGTAAGTGAATTACCTACTTATTTAACAATTAGAAAAAATAAAAAAATTACCTAGGGAAAAACCATAAAAGATTTTGTTCTCAAATCATGATTGTGACAGGCATGCCATGTCGCCCCGACATCTACCAGAAGGAATAATAAAATAGTAACTAGAGAGTGTCAACCACGTGTTTACCCACCACTATTTGTAAAACACATGATGCACGCGATATATTCATGCTACAGGGTCCCTAAAAACATTTTGTATTTAATACACTGTGTACGTAGTTTTTGTTTCTGCAAGCATAAACGCATGTGTCCCATAGTTATCAAACCAAACTTCTTCTCCATGTGTAGGTAAAAAAGAAAAATCGTGTTAGATTTACAAAGATTTTATCACAAATGTTTTAAATTAAAGCTTTTTGTGCTGTATTGAAATGAAGGTAAATTCCTAAAACAGTTCGATTTAGTTTGTCATGGCTTCGGGGAATTCCTCATGGGCTTGGTACATAAGTTTCTGTTTTTACATATGTTGGTCATGTTAACTATTAATTCTTAAAGTTTTAATCCGGTTTGACGAATCCTTGTTGGAGATGTAAGTGCAATGTGGCATGCTTGTCACAATCATGAGTCAGGAACATATCTTCGTTTTTAAGGGAGTTACCCTAAGTAAATGTTTTCTTTCTTGTAAGTGACACAGGGTGGCTAACGATCTAGCATTCCACAAAATCTGATCAAAATTAAAGCAGCCTTTCAAACGCTATGTACCGAAAAGCTAATTTTTTAGAAAAATAACCGTTTTGGATTTTAACGTTTCCGGGGAATTCCTCTAGATTTATCACCAACAATTTTCCATTCCTGCGTATCTAGACCATGTTGTCTAACAAATGACAAAAGCTTTCTTACTATTTCATTATTCCTTCTGGCACATATCGGGGCGTCATACCATGCCTGTCACAATCATGATTTGAGAACAAAAATCTTATTTTTTAAGGTATTTCCCTAGATATTATGGGTCCCATTTGGAAAAATGGGACACATATTGTTTTTGTCCGGTTTTTTTTTTTTTTTTTTTTTTTTTTCTTCTTTTTAAAGGTTATGACAGGCATGGCATGGCGCCCCGACATCTTCCAAAGGAATAATCGAATCGTAATGAAACTTAGTCATTCGTTAGACAACATGGTCTAGTTATGCAGAAACCAAAATTTTGGGTAATAAATCAAGGGGAATTCCCCTGGGAGGTTAAAAACCAAAACGGTATTTTTTATGAAAAATTTAGCTTTTAGTGGCATAGCGCTTGAACGGCTGCTCTAATTTGAATCATATTTGGTGAAAAGTAAGTGTGTTAGTGACTGATTTAACACTTAAAAGAAATAAAAAAAATTACCTAGGGAAATACCCCAAAAAATTCGATTTTGTACTGAAATCATGATTGTGACAGGCATGCCATGTCGCCTCAATATCTACCAGAAGGAGTAATGGAATCGCAATGAAAATTGGAAATTTTTTAGATTACATGGTTTAGATATGCAGAAACCAAAATTTTGGGTAGTAAATCAAGGGGAATTCCCCTGGAATGTTAAAAACCAAAACGCTATTTTTTTCTAAAAAATTAGCCTTTTTTGGGCATAGCGCTTGAACGGCTGTTCCAATTGGAATCAGATTTCATGGAATGTAAGTGCATTAGTCACTGATTTGACACTTAGAAGAAATAATAAAATTACCTAAGGAAATACCCGAAAAATAGGATATGTTCTCAAATCATGATTGTGACAAGCATGCCATGTCGCCCCGACATCTACCAAAAGGATTAATGGAATCGCAATCAAACTTTGGTATTTGTTATAGACAACATGAGTTTAGATATGCAGAAACCAAAATTTTGGGTATTGAATCCAGGGGAATTCCCATAAGACGTTAAAAACCAAAACGTTTTTTTCTAATAAATTAGCTTTTGGGGGCATAGCGCTTGAACGGCAGCTCTAATCTTAATAAGATTCAGTGAAATGTTAGACCATTAGACACTCTGTGCCAATTGAAAAAATAAAAAAACCTTTACATAGGGTAATTTCCTTGAAAACGAAGATATGTTCTTGAGTTACGATTGAAACAGACATGCCATATCGCACTGACATCTCTAATAAGCAGTCTACAAATCAGATTAAAACTTTAAGAATTGTTCCATAACATAAGTCACTTATAAAAACAGAAACTTATCTACTAAACCCAGGGGAATTTCCTGAAACCATTAAAAAATAAATCGGGCTGTTTTGGGAATTTAGCCTTATTTCACTACAGCGCTTGAAAAGAAGCTTTAATTTAAAATATTTGTGGTGAAATGTTCGTAAATTTTAGACGTTTATCTTTTATTTAACTGCACATGGAAAATAAGTTTGGTTGGTTAACTATGGGACCCATGCGTTTATGCTTGCAGAAACAAACTATACTCGGTGTATAAAATAAAAATTGTGGTTAGGGACCCTGTAGCATGAATATATGGCATACAACATGTGTTTTACAAATATTGGTGGTTAAACTCGTGGTTGACACTTTCTAGTTATTTTTATTTTTTTTATTTTTGTTAAATTAGTAGGTAATGCACTTACATTTCACCAAATCTGGATCAGATAGCAGCAGTCGTTCAAGCGCTATGCAACACAAAAGCTATTTTTTTTAGAAAAAATACCATTTTGGTTATTAACGCCTCAGGGGAATTTCCTTATATTTATAACCCAAAATTTTGATTTCTACATATCTAGACCATGTTGTCCAACAAATGTTAATTTTTTATTTCGATTCCAATATTGCTTCTGGTAGATGTCGGAGCGACATGGTATGCATCCCACAATCATGATTTGAAAACAGAATCTTATTTTTTAGGGTATTTCCCTAGGTAATTTTATTTATTTCTTCCAAGTGTTAAATCAGTGCCTAATGCACTTACATTCCACCAAATCTGATTATAATTGGAGTAGCCGTTCAAGCGCTAGGCCACAAAAAGCTAAATTTTTCCTAAAAAATACCGTTTTGGTTTTCAACCTCTCAGGGGAATTCCCCTTGATTTATCACCCAAAATATTGGTTTCTGCTTATCTAGACCATGTCGTCCAACGAATGGCTAAGTTTCAATTACGATTCCATTATTCCTTCTGGTAGATGTCGGGGCGACATGCCATGCCTGTCAAACCTTTGACGAAAAAAACGAAAAAAAAACGGACAAAAACAATATGTGTCCCAATTTTTCAATTGGGACCCATAATAAGCAGCCGCTACAATTGGTGAATACACGTAAACGTGGTTGAACTCAGCAACCTTCCGATGCCTAACATTAACTATGTCCTGCTGTCTCGGACACGTTAATATCATTTGTTTTCAGTATTTATTTCCAAAAGATGCAGCTTCACGATCGACGACGACGGAAATAGACACCGCCGTCATGTCGTGGAATCAAAGCGTTCCGTCAAAGCCAAGCCCAAAATCCGCGTCCACCAAACCAAGTGTGTCTATTTTAAAAGTACCGTCGGATCACGGTCACCTTAACGCAACCTTAGCAAGAAAAGGCGCTAACTAACTGTTGGAGCGAACTACGCACAAACAACCAACAGATTTACATCCCCCACTCATTTCAGCTGGAGGGAGGTCCAATTTAACCTGGTATTCGCGGTTGGCTGGCACGCACAATTGAACGGAACATTTATGCATCACTCTCAACAACCCTCTGACAAATACTACAAGAACAACTTCCGAAGTTCACTGCTGGTCGGACGAAAGAAGGTCGGTTCAACCGATAAGAGTACAACAGGACTGTCTATATACACCCAGGTGCGCCTATGTCTACAAGTCTGTTTTATTATGCCTGGGCCAATTATCAAAGGAATCCACGGCGTCCTCTGCTACACGAGCTAAATTAAAGCTCTCCGAGGCGCAACTCTTGGTGCTTTAATAAGCATAAAATCCAACAGGAATTTGTCTACATCCGATCGCGATACAGATCGACTATTTTCGTCGTCCAAGGAACGATGGACGAATATTACACCTGGGTGCTCGAAACGAACTGTTGACTCTATATCGGGAACGCGGAACTTCAAAAAAAATCCACCGGGCGAACTTTAATGCAAGTTATTCAAAACCCGAAAAAAAGGAGATATGTCGTATACCAACATAATTGGCCGCTGACGACGGCGTCATTCCAAAATTCCAAGGAACAAAGACATCGCTAAATGACGAACGGCTGTCTAAATTCACGATGCGATCAACGCGACCTGGGAAAACGTTTAAATTCAGCGCGCAATTATTTTCTATTTTACCGACCGCAAAACATTATCTATTGTGCGTGTTTTAGATACTTTGCATCGCTTTTTTTTTTCTTGGAGCAATATCGCATATAAAAGACTCCATTTCACCAGAGAAACACAGACCCAAAGATGTCTAGGCTTACAGCACTGTGTTTCCAAATCCACAGTATGTATAGCCTAGGCTCTGGTGCTCTCGAGGGCGGTTACGCCTACAACGTACCTTGTACAGCCCGTCTCCAATTATACAACTATGTAGCCGGTTATGCTTATGCATTATTTTACTTGTACCGTTGCGCTTATCATGAAGTCAAATATTAATAATAAAGCTAAAACTGCTACCCGTCTAATGAACTAAAGAATATAAAATATATCTTATTAAATAAG
>CH002986.1:81326-106082 GCA_000149265.1 Ciona savignyi | reverse complement strand
ATCATGTTGTCAAAAAATAAAAAAGTCTCATTGCGAAGTTATTATTCCTTTTGATAGATGTCGGGGCGACATGGCATGCCTGTCACAATCATGATTTGACAACAAAATCTTATTTTTAGGGTATTTCCCTAGGTAATTTTTTTATTTCTTTTAAGTGTTCAATCAGTTACTAATGCACTTCCATTTTGTCAAATCTAATTTAAATTGGAGCTATCGTTTAAGCGCTATGCGCAAAAGAGCTAATTTTTTAGAAAAAAATACCGTTTTGGTTTTTAACGTGCCAGGGGAATTCCCCTGGATTTATCACCCAAAATTTTAGTCTGTGCATTTTTAGACCATGTGGTCTAACAAATTACCAAGTTTCGTTGTGAATCCATTACCCCTTTTGGTAGATGTTGGGTCCACAAATCATACCTGTCAAGCGTTTGACGAAAAAAAAAAAAGAAAAAAAAAAAACGGACAAAAACAATATGTGTCCCATTTTTTCAAATGGGACCCATAATAAGCACGCTACACATATTAGTTCAATGGTTCGGGCGAATTTACGTAAAAATGTTACCTAAACATGTTCTTCCTTGTCACCAAACAAAATATAAATAAATACAAATAACTTTCAAATAAATAGAGTATTTTTATTACTGTAAATACTTATATCATATAGAGCAAATTAAACTCTTCTTAATGCCGTTAAACAGTTTCAAAACCACAACCAAGCTAGATAGAAAATTGTAACAAAATTACCTGTTTCCATTTTCATTGAAATTACAGATCCGGGGACCAACAGACCGAAGATAAGATAAAAAACCTTCATGATTCGACCCAACCGTCGTCTGAGATCCAAACGGTGACTAAACAAGATATCGTTCGTTCAAGCAAAAGACGCCGCGATGATTCATCTTTTGCGACATTTAATTTGGCCACAATAGAATCAATCGGTTCATTTGATATCGCTTTGTTAACAATATACAGTGGTACGGAAATGTGCATGCAAACCATCTATTGTGTTAAGATTGTTATTGACTCACTACGTGAAGCTTTCTGTCTAACGTGCTGAAGCTGCGTCTCTAACCGCCTTATTTGTATTTATTATACCGAATGTGTAGTTTATTTTTGCAAACAGAAGATATTGGCCACCTATTGTTAACATTTCAAACTTTTTAACCATAAATTCAGTAAATAGTACATATTTGGGTCAGATTTTTGCACATCTAAACCATATTCTCCTCCTGCAAGCACCAACACGCACACACAAGAGCGTATTAGTTCGACCGGTAAGTTTGATGGTTCAATGCAACACCTTTCAACCGAAGGGTTGCAGGTTCGAAACTGGTCGCTAGCTATAGTCCGTTGTGTTCTTGAGCAAGGCACTTAACGGACATTGTCCCCACCCAGCGGATTAATGGATTCTACTAAATTAAAGGAACGTGTGTATCATATACGACATACTGTAATAGCTCCGGTAACCCGACGGTGGGCGCGAGGTGATCTGACGATTGCCCGTGTGTTAACCCCCTTGATTTTTCCATTCACAGGGATAAACATGAATATCCTATTTTATTCTATTAAGTAGAAATGGTGAATATGGAACCGATTATGGTCCTTTTCCCATTTAAAAATAAAAGATTTTGTTCTCAAATCATCTACCAAAATTGGTAACATCGCAATATAACTTTGTTATTTGTTAGACAACATGGTCTAGATATGCAGAAACCAAAATTTTGGGTGATAAATCAAGGGGAATTCCCCTGGGAGGTTAAAAACCAAAACGGTATTTTTTATAAAAAAAATAGCTTTTTGTGGCATAGCGCTTAAACAGCTGCTCCAATTTAAATAAGATTTGGTGGAATGTAAGTGCATTAAACACTGATTTAACATTTGGAAAAAATAAAAAATTTACCTAGGGAAATACCCTAAAAAATAAGATTTTGTTCTCTTGTCATGATTGTGACAGGCATGGCATGTCGCCCCGACATCTACCAAAATGAATAATGGAATTGCAATGAAACTTAGCCATCTGTTAGACAACATAGTCTAGATATGCAGAAACCAAAATGTTGAGTGATAAATCAAGGGGAATTCCCCTGGAAGGTTAAAATCCCAAACGGTATTTTTTATGAAAAATTTAGCTTTTTGTGGCATAGCGCTTAAACGGCTGTTCCAGTTTTAATAAGATTTGGTGGAATGTAAGTGCATTGCCTACTTATTTAACAATTAGAAAAATTTTAAAAAAATATCTAGGGAAATACCCTAAAAATAAGATTTTGTTCTCAAATCATGATTGTGACAGGCATGGCATGACGCCCCGTCATATACCAGAAGGAATAATGAAATAGTAATAAAGCTTTGTTATTTGTTAGACAACATGGTCTAGATACGCAGGAGCAAAATTGTGGGTGATAAATCTAGGGGAATTCCCCGGAGACGTTAAAATCCAAATCGGTTATTTTTCTAAAAAAATAGCTTTTCGGAAAATAACGTTTAACCGGCTGCTCTAATTTTGATCAGATTTTGTGAAATGCTAGATCGTTATCCACCCTGTGCCACTTAAAAGAAAGAAAACATTTACTTAGGGTAACTCCCTTAAAAACGAAGATATGTTCCGGACTCATGATTGTGACAAGCATGCCACATTGCACTGACATCTCCAACAAGGATTCGTCAAATCGGATTAAAACTGTAAGAATTGATAGTTAACATGACCCACATATGTAAAAACAGAAAATTATTTACCAAGCTCATGGGGAATTCCCCGAAGCCATGAAAAACTAAATCGAACTGTTTAAGGAATTTAGCTTCATTTCAATACAGCACTTAAAAAAGCTTTAATTTAAAACATTTGTGATGAAATCTTTGTAAATCTATCACGATTGTTCTTTTTTACCTACACACGAAGAAGAAGTTTGGTTTGATAACTATGGGACCCATGAGTTTATGCTTGCAGAAACAAAAACTACATACACAGTGTATAAAATACAAAATGTGGTTAGGGACCCTGAACATGTGTTTTACAAATAGTTGTGGTTAAACACGTGGTTGACACTCTCTAGTATTTTAACTGTGATGGTGTTGCCAGGTGAAAACTAAAAGGAGGGAAAAAGGGAAGGCGGGAAGGAGGGAAACTGCACATTAAAATAAAGATTAGCGCTTAAAAATTAGTTTTAAACATGGGGTTAGAGTTAGGGTTAGTTCTGGGTTTGATATTAGTGTTAGTGTTGTCCTTTTGCCATTGCATAATCTTGCTGTGATGGTGTTGATGGTTGCTGGCTATTAAAATCGAAGTTGCGTTGATAACTTTCCAACCTGAAATTTCAATCTATTAAATTTATTTCGCTCCTCTTAATACCGGTATCAGATTACAAACTCAATACTTAATGGTGCTTTGCACCTCTAGTCCTGAGAGTGGTTCCTTCTACACTTAGAATTACAGGAGCAAGGCACTAAGCCTATAGTGCCAAAAGGTACGTTTCATTAAAATAAAATCGGTATTTGCTCTACATTACTGTAATTACCGGTACCGGTAGCCTACTTGTTACGGACAAAACTGTAGTTATGGGTCCCATTTGGAAAAATGGGACACATATTGTTTTAGTCCGTTTTCTTTTTTCTTTTTTTTCTTTTTTTTCGTCAAAGGTTTGACAGGCATGGCATGGCGCCCCGACATATACCAGAAGGAATAATCTAATCGTAATGAAACTTAGTCATTCGTTAGACAACATGGTCTAGATATGCAGAAACCAAAATTTTTGGTAATAAACCAAGGGGAATTCCCCTGGGAGGTTAAAAAGCAAAACGGTATTTTTTATGAAAAATTTAGCTTTTTGTGGCATAGCGCTTGAACGGCTGCTCTAATTTGAATCATATTTGGTGAAAAGTAAGTGTGTTAGTGACTGATTTAACACTTAAAATAAATAAAAAAAATTACCTAGGGAAATACCCTAAAAAATTCGATTTTGTACTGAAATCATGATTGTGACAGGCATGCCATGTCGCCTCAACATCTACCAGAAGGAGTAATGGAATCGCAATGAAAATTGGACAATTTTTAGACAACATGGTTTAGATATGCAAAAACCAAAATTTTGGGTAATGAATCCAGGGGAATTTCCCTGGGATGTTAAAAACCAAAACGCTATTTTTTTCTAAAAAATTAGCCTTTTTTGGGCATAGCGCCTGAACGGCTGTTACAATTTGAATCAGATTTAATGGAATGTAAGTGCATTAGCCAATGATTTAACACTTAGAAGAAATATAAAATATTACCTAAGGAAATACCCGTAAAATAGGATATGTTCTCAAATGTTCTCATAATTGTGACAAGCATGCCATGTCGCCCCGACATCTACCAAAGGGATTAATGGATTCGCAATCAAACTTTGGTATTTGTTATAGACAACATGAGTTTAGATATGCAGAAACCAAAATTTTGGGTAATGAATCCAGGGTAATTCCCATAAGACGTTGAAAACCAAAACGCTTTTTCTCTAATAAATTAGCTTTTGGGGGCATAGCGCTTGAACGGCAGCTCTAATTTTGATCAGATTCAGTGAAATGTTAGACCATTAGACACTCTGTGCCAATTAAAAAATAGAAAACATTTACTTAGGGTAATTTCCTTAAAAACGAAGATATGTTTTTGAGTTACGATTGTAACAGACATGCCATATCGCACTGACATCTCTAACTAGAGAGTGTCAAGCACGTTTTTAATCACGACTATTTGTGAAACATGTTTTATATGCTTTATAATTATTCGAGCAGGGTCCCTTACCACAATTTTTAATTTAAAAACCGACTATGTAGTTTGTTTCTGCAGGCATAAACGCATGGGTCCCTCAGCTAACAATCCGATCTTGTTATCCATGTTAATTACACAATATATGTTATTGGCAGATAAATGCACGCCAGGTCCATGTTTTCCACTATTCCAAAAACTTTTAACAGTACTGCCATTATTTTGTTTCTGCAAGCATAAACGTATGGGTCCCATATTTATTAAACCAAACTTCTTTTCCATATGTAGTTAAAACAAGATTTCAAACAGTTTACAACAAATGTTTTAAGTTATAGCCTCTTGTCAATGCAGTAGTGAAATGGAGCTAAATTTCAAAAACAGCTCGATTAAGTTGTTCATGGATTCGGGGAATCCCCCTAGGTTTACTACATTAATTTCTGTTTTTACATATCTGAGTCATGTTATGGCACAATTCTTTAAGTTTTATCCAATTTGACGACTCCTTGTTGAAGATTTCTGTGCAATATGGTATGCCTGCCACAATCATGATTTAGGAACAAATTATAATTTTAGGGTATTACCCTAGGTATTTTACTTTTTTAATTTCATTCGTACAGCGGCTGCTACCGCACTAACATTTACCAAATCTTATTAAAATTAAAGCAGCCGTTCAATCGTTAGGATTTTTTTAAAAAAATATCAATTTTGTTTTTAACGTCCCGGGAGAATTTCCCTCAATTTATCACCCATAATTTTAGTTTCTTTATATCTAGAATTCTAGACCATGCTGTCTAACAAATGACCGAGTTTTATTTCAATTCAATTATTCTTTCTGGTAGATGTTGGGTGCCATGCCATACCTGTCACGATCATGATTTGAGAACAAAATTTTATTTTTGGGGTATATCTACAATTAGTTTTTTATTTCTTCTAAGTTTTAAATCGGTAGATAATGCACGAACATTCCACCAAATTTAATTAAAATTGGAGCAGCCGTTCAAGCTCCCCTATTCGTATCATAAAATGTCGAAAGGTTGCAGGTGCGAAACTGGTCGCTAGCTAGTCGGTTGTGTCCTTGGGCAAGGCACTTTACGGACATTGCCTGAACCCAGCGGATTAATGGGTTCTACCAAATTGAAGGAACGTGTCTATCATATACAACACACTGCAATAACTCCGGTAACCCGACGATGGGCGCGAGGTGATCTGACGATTGCCGGTGTGATAATCCCCTAGGTTTTCCCATTCACGGGGATAAACATGAATATGCTATCCTATTCTATTATTCACTTTATGTTGTAAGGAAAGTTGTAGGTGAATAAAATAAACGGAGAAAGGGTCAAAAAGACTCTACAAGCAGCAAAACGGGATATCCGTTATAATATTAAATGGTGTTGTAAAATAATTATGTTTAATATACACCAGTAACGAAGTTAATAAGTTGGATATGAACATTTTTAAACCGATCTCAAGAAAAATGACGTTGAGTTTTCTATTTCTGACCGAGTTAAGTTTCGAATCCATTATGAGCTCGTAACTAAGACTATTTATATAAAAACATCCGTATACGAATCTGTAGCGTTAACCTTTGTAACAATGCGATTTAAAAAACAGTCACTTTATACAAAAACACAGGTGGCTAGGAGAAAACACATCTTGTTTCCTGTGAAAGTGTAATTGCTTGGATTACCGAGGCTTCTTTCAAGCCTTTTTCGCAGTGTAAACCATTTCGTGCGCTTAACTTTCCCTTATAAATTAAAAGAATTTTCACACATATCACATTACTACGGTTTCTCTCGAGTATGGATCATTTGATGTCTTTGTAAATGGTGTTTTTGTCTAAACGATTTTCCACACATGTCGCATTTAAATGGCTTCTCTTGGTTATGAATCCGTTGATGTACTTTCATACGACTTGAACTTGGAAACGACTTTTCACATAAGTCACATTTGTATGGTTTCTCTCGAGTATGGATCATTTGATGTCTTTGTAAATGGCATTTTTGTCTAAACGATTTTCCACACATGTCGCATTTGAATGGCTTCTCTTGGTTATGATTCTTTTGATGTACTTTCATACGACTTGAACATGTAAACGACTTTTCACATAAGTCACATTTGTATGGTTTTTCTCCGGTGTGAATCCTTTTATGTAATTTCACTTGACTTGTACTTGCGAACGACTTTTCACACACGTCACATTTATATGGTTTCTCTCCAGTGTGAATCCGTTTGTGTAATATCAAATGAGCTGCAATTTTAAACGACTTTTCACACACGTCACATTTGTATGGTTTTTCTCCAGTGTGAATCCGTTTGTGTAATTTCAAATGACCTGCTTCTATAAAAGACTTTTTACACACATCACATTTGTATAGTTTCACTCCAGTGTGAATCAAGTGATGTATTTTCATCTGGATTTTTTGTGTAAACGACTTTTCACACGCATCACATTTGTATGGTTTTTCTCCAGTGTGAATCCTTTGATGTTTTTTCACATAACCTGCACTAGTAAACGACTTTTCACACACGTCACATTTGTATGGTTTCTCTCCAGTATGAATTTTTTTATGTCTTTTCATCTGGTTTCTTTGTGTAAACGATTTTTGACACACATCGCATTGCAATGGATTTTCCATAGTGTATATTTGTTTTTAAATAAACAGGCCCGTTTTATGATTTCTACCACAATTTCTATCTAACTATTTATCTTAAGTACATTCAAATCTATTAAAAAAATCCTTAATTGTTTGCCTTTTGATATTATTTAAAAAAAATAGTATTTAGCGAAAATACATTGATAAACTGCTTATTCATATTCAACACGTAGCACCGCTGTGGGGATTAGCTAGTATATCTTCAGCGACCCACCAATTATCAGGCATGTACTTGGATACACCAAAGAAAACACGACCTCTCTTGTCATTTCTAAAAATGTTCAAAGTCAAAAACAAAGTAACGACAAACGAGTCGTTATTAATGGACGAGCGAAAGGTTTTAACATAAAACAAACCAAAAAGGGCAGCATCGGATAAAATAAAGAACGCTACACCGCTATAGTTATTGACTGGCACAAACTGTTCACTTTTATTTCATATTTTTCCGTATGACTTTTACTTTATTATTTTCAATCCTACTCGCTTACTAAGTAATATACATTGTTTTGACTTGCCTATTCGCCTCTTGTTTTCGCTGTACTTCTAGGTATGGTTGATTCTGTAAGCTGCATGACTGGTCTATATCAACGACATTCATTTTTGCTCTAGATTTTTTACTCCTCAATGCTAAACCACATTTCTACAATGGATCCATACATGTTCAAAAACAAACGACAGCGTGGTATTATCGTGGGAAGCGAATTTACAGCAGTGTGAAGGGGAAGTTATAAGAAACCATTATCGCCTATTGCTGTGTCTAGCGCGTGAGAAGTCAGTGATAACGACAATATGAAGCTCACAATAAACAATGACAATTCGAGATCTTACTGCATACCTATATCATTCTTTCTAAAAAGGTGATTTACACAAAGTCATACTTGTAGCAATTTCGTGTCTATGTACTGATTTTTGTTGTATATGAATTCGGTCAACCACGATTTTGAACTATCTGTAAACGGACTTTGGACAACATTTTCACGAGTCATATTGCTTCCTGTCACGTGATATGTGATTGTTTCGTGACGTTTAATAAAGAGCGTCTAAAGCTTTTCATAGGCAAACGATTTCTAAATAGCACAAGGTTTCAACTTGCAGAGTAACAGTGTTCTAATGAACTGGAACAATGTCATGAAAACTACAGTCTATATCCAACTTTCGATATTAAGGTTTGAGAACGTGATTAAAGCGTCACCGACGCCGATTAAAAAGCCGCACCATCAATCGGTGCCGATAACTCCTTTCGCACCATGTAGATATCGCTCGAACCAAACAAGTCAATTGCAAGTAAACAACAACATGTTTGTGCAAACAAATTTACAACAACAAATTTATAGTAAAGTTGACAAAAAAACCATCAATTTAAATAAGAAATTTCTAACATCTTTTATCAAATCAGGTTCTGTATGATGGGTTATGAATATTCAGACGCTTCGTGCCTATAGCTTTCCGCGGTTATCGTATATAAACTATACAATAAATTGAAGGTCTTTATAAGGGCTACAACATATCCAAAGGAATAATTGGCGAAAAGTCTATAAATGTCCATCTGGATAAGAAAACTGTAGCATCTTCCATTCCATCCATTGATGACGAGTTATAAATATTCAGACGCTTCGTGCATATAGCTTCCCGCGGTTATCGTATATAAACTACACATTAAAATGAAGGAATTTATAAGGGCTACAACATATCCAGAGAAATAATTGGCGAAAACTCTGAAAATGTCCATCTGGATAAGATAACTGTAGCATCTCCCAGTGCACCCACTGTAAAGCGAGTCATGAATATTCAGACGCTTCGTGTATATAGCTGTGCAGAATCAGATTTTATGGTTGGCGGGCGTGTCTATATATTGCATTGAACCTGAACCGAGTTTTCCAACTAATTAGACTATGAATTGACTCCGTCTCGGAAAGTTTTTTTATTGTATCTTATGAACTAATACAATGAAACACATACAGTTTAAATGGTTGTTTGGACATGCTCGGAGCACCGCTACAGCAGGCGATTTTTTTTGTCCTTATTCCAAAACGCGTTTTGATTAATAATTATTGCAAAGACTTTATACACGAAACATCATTTTTTTCAAATCAAAAATTACCATTCGAAAGAGCATGGTTTAATTGGAAAATTGTGTAATTTTTAGGACTGTAGCCCCTCGTTAAGGGGTTCAAATTTTTACTTCCGTTTTTTTCACGTTTAATATTTCTAAGCAAAAGAACTGGTTATTTATTTAAATGGTTGACGTATTTTCCGTGTACTCGTAGCAAACATAATTATGGTTCGCTGACTGCAATCTTTCTCCCATTTCTGCTATTAAAAACAAGTACTCCAACTGCGCTAAGCATAAGCACAACCATCACCAGAGTGAATGCATTGTCCGTGAAATCAACGCTTTGATCACTAGATTCGTCAAGTGCTGTGAAAAATAGATTTGTTAAAATATTATACAACACTGGAAATGTCTAATTTTAAAGTACAATCAAAATATGATAAGATATTCATATTTGTCCCATTGGAAAAATAAGTGCATGAAGAATTAGATTATCCATGCCCATCTTCATATAACCTGAGTTTTTGTAGTGTTTTATATCATGAAGACTTTTCCACTAAATACTTACATCTCCTGCATGTCCGTCTATCTGGGCCTAAAGCAAACCCAGCATAACACGAGCACACGGCTTGGTATTGGTCGTCCATACTACACTGGTGGTCACAGACCGCAGGCTGCAATTGCAAAATCCAAGTTTAAACTTAATATGACTGTGCAATACAGCATGTAAGTGGTTAAAAAAAACGTTGGTTTAATTAGGTTAACAAATTCTTTCTGCACAATATTTTTGTTCTTGGGTAACTCTGCCATCCTGATATGAAGTGTGTCAAGTCGTTATTTTACACCTCTCCAAGTACTATATCCAATCAGTTCGCCCAGTTAACAGGACTTGGTTACCTATATAGTGGAAACGGTCGCAATAGGTGGACAAACTCGAGAAAATTAAACAAAATATTTGATAAGCGACATCTGATGAGAAATAAAATAAACGCTTACCACATCACATGGTGTCTCGATTATTACTGGACCAACCGAATAAATTTTAGGATGCTTGTCGTATCCCAAGTATCTTCGTTTTCTTCCACCACAGACCTGGTAACAATGCAAAATATTGTGGTTTGAACAAGCCTTCCAATGTAGCTTCCATTTTGTTAATAATTTTATGTTCATACGGTTCACACCGCTAAATATCTTTAACCCAGTGTTTTTAGGGGTATAACGTTTCATATGGAACTCAATTTATCAATTTTTGGGAGAGAAAATGAGAATTTCAGTTGAATAACAAAACAAGTATCCTGTTCTAAGATTGTCCATGTTAACTGCATCCATCAGCTACTTCGTTGTGTCCTTGGTTGATGTACGCTAAGTGCCCTGCCGAAGGAAACAACCACCTAGCTAGCCCCTGTTTTAATCTTTAATCTTTCAGTTCAGAAACAATGCAATGACTTACTTGGATATTTAGCCAGACATGAAATCAGAATAATTGAATCAACACACTGTAAAGACGCTTGTAATCAGACTGTATCCATCCCATGTCCCAGTCTAAACCCCCATACCCCTATTATTCACATATAATTTAATAAGATGTCTTTTAACCGAAAGGTTGCAGGTTCGCAACTGGTCGCTAGCTAGTTGGTTGTGTCCTTGGGCAAGGCACTTAAAGAATATTGCCTGAACCCAGCAGATTAATGGGTTTTACTAAATCGACGAAACGTGTGTATCATACACAACACATGCAATAGCTCCGGTAACTCGACGGTGGGCACGAGTTGATCAGACGATTGCCCGTGTGTTAACCCTCTAGGTTTTCCCATTTACCGGGATAAACATGAATATTATATCCTTTAGATAAAGTCAAAAAATTGGAAAAACATTTAACATACCGGTCCAGTACAATTGGAAACTGAGCTGAAACAAACAGATACAGTGCAGTGAATGTAAATGCTGCGCGTTGGCGTGCTGACCCAAACAAATGATTTAAATCCAGCTTTGACGTTCATCGACTGGTAGTTGGACACAACATTAATTGCAGCTCGGTCGGCAGTAGATGGGCAGCTGGCAGGAAAAATTGGATGAAAGCTGAGATCGGAAATGGATCAGTAGCCATTTAGTATATGTTCATAGCCAAGAACAAATTTTAGATTTGTACATTTGGCCATAAACAGCATGTTAAGATCAGTGGTATTTTGGAAGAAAGGTGAAAACCATGACCAGAAAGGTTGTGGTTTTAAATCTCACTCTAGTTTAAACCCCAACATTATTTAAATATAAGCAAAACGGCTTGTTATTCCGGTCTTTTCAATTCCACATTCACAACTTACCCTGATTTTATCACCACGTATTTTAACGTATCATTTGGATTGTTGCTTGGTGTTGCCCAACACTGAGACGCCTAGGAATGTATATTAGAAAATTAGCATTCCTATATATACTTTACTGTATACTGTTCATTATGTTGGTAAAATTATTCAAGTTTTTCATTTTTAATTTTCATACTGGGTCAATAAAATTTTAGTAAATTGTGTTGCTCAGCTATATAGCTGTGTGTGTGTGGGGGAGTAAATGCCCAGAGCCTATGGTATGACCATGATGCTTCGAACACATTAATTAAATGGACAAAGCTCGTACCTGTAACACAGCACCAGATAATCCAATCGACGCCTTGAAATAGATGTAATCGCTGACTTTGACGGTCGGTGTTTTGCCGTCAACAGATTGGAACATCATCGTAAAATTCCGATCCCGGAACAAGTTCAACACAATCTGGAATTGACCAGAAACAGCAGGATTTGCAAATGAAACCTTCCTGCAGAGGGAGTTTTCTTTTAATAAAGAGATATGACAAACGGACACATATTTAGGGCTGTCCAGTTAAGTAACTTTAAGTAAGAACTATAAAAATGCAATTTCATTTACCTCTATCAATACTGAAAACTAATTTAAGCAATCAATTTTGCAGGAAAATTTTACTTTGCATTTAAAATACAAATAAACATAAATGGGCATATAAAGCATACATACCTGGTTCCAGTGCTACTTTGGACCTGCCACTTTAAATTAAGACACAAAATACTAGGTCAAAACAAATCACTATAATAAGATACTTACTGAATTTTCGGAACAATCATGGTGTCTACAAGTGCAGTTCGATTGAAAGTGCAGTTGAAAACAGACATCGTGTTATAATATCGTTGCACCTTTTTACTGTCTGCCACAGGTGGTAAACTTCTCACATAGTAAGATAGTCTTAATTCCCGTTCTGTCATCTAAATTGAATTTTTTAAGTATTTTAGAAAAATACAATTGACTAAATGGCAATCGGTTTCGAATCTGCAACCATTCCGCTGAAAGAAAACGCACTAACACCGAGCTATTCGAATTAAGATAAAAAGCTAACCAATCAAACAAACTCACCATTGCTTGGACCCCACAAGACAATATGTCAAACAGCAGAAAAGTTGCAGACGTCTGGCCATCACTTGTTCGGATAAAGTTTGGTTTGCATGATGCAGAAACGTTTAAAACGTCCTGGCCCGGACCGGCAATAACTATCCTATCAGCTGCTATTCCAGATCTTGTTAAATTACAAACGTTGAAACTGAAAATAATGGTAATTAAAACTTAAAAGCCAAAAACTCTTCATACAGTCAATTGACTCTGGTTGTATTTCACAAACACTTATATCAAAGCGATAATTCCTGTAGAAGGAATCTAAACCAAATCGCTTGTAAAACTACTATGCTGTTTTTAGTAAATTCATTCTTAGAAATTCATAAAGACATATTCTCAGGTTAATTTGATGATGTTATGCAATCTTTAAATGAAAGATTTGGATAGAACAGAATTTTACATTTAACCATTTTAGAAGGGAAACACAGGGACTGTTAAAATAATACTGGCGATCTTCATAGCACATTGTGCCCACTTTCAAGTTAAATGTTGTGTCTGTTTATCGCTTTGCGTTTGCTTTGTTTTAACTACTGTAGTTTTAAACTCTTCTTTTTTTGGCTGATTTATAATAATTGGTTTTGTTCCAACATACCAGCAAACATAATTAAAATGTTACTTGTATTTTCAGAGATAAAAAACGTCAAATCTAACACACATGTTTTATATGAAGGTCAAATTGTCTTTTAAGTGATTTCTAAAGTTTGCCAGCTGTATTTGTGTTTTAAATAAAATGAAATATGACCTTTTAAGCTAATTAATTAGCAATATAATTCCTGTATTTGTGTTAGTATAGAACAAAAAAGGCATATTTCAATCAAGTTTTCAAAAGGAATATTTATTAAAATGTTTCTTTAGGACGTATACCAACCGGATTCCAATAAGATTTTCCGCACAAGACAGAGAAGAATCCAACACAGAATTTTGTAAAGTACCAGGTGGAATGCCTTCTTGTGACGGAGTCATACTACACTCCGCAGTTATATTTGGCAGACCTGTTTTAAATAGGTTTGTACTAAAACACGTTAGGATAGGATAGGATATTCATATTTATTACTGTGAGTGAGAAAACCAAGGGGGTTAACAAACGCGCAACCGTCAGATCACCTCGCGCCCACCATCGGGTTACTGGAGCTATTGCAGAGTATTGTGTATGATTGACACGTTCCTTTAACTTAGTTCTCTTTAAGTGCCTTGCCCAAGGACACAACCGAAAAGCTAGCGACCAGTTTCGAACCTGCAACTGTTCGGCTGAAAGACCATACACTAAACCACTAGACTAAGCTCTCGAGTAAACGTTATTGCAAATAACCATCATTTAAATTTGTGATATACAGAAAACTGCAGGGGTAGGTTTAAAATCCACAACTTTCCAATGTTATCCATAATCAATTGTAGTGGATTGATAACAGACTTATAAATGTTTATCCTCATGGGTGGGACAACATAGGGAGTTACCACATTGTTTCATATTGCATGAAGTTTAAAAAACTCATTTGATTCTACTGAACCAAGGTGCAGAGTTTTCAGTGAAAAAACTATACAAAATAGTTCCCAGCGTAGTACTTAGTCTGATAGTTTCATGCTAATCTCAAGAAAATGAAAAGGAAGAAGGAAAACAACACTGTACCTGCACTTGGGCCACCTATCAACAACGTGGTGTTTAAAGTGTTTGAGTTGATTGCTTGATTGATTTCTATGAGTAACTCTTCATGCGTGACATTAGCGCTGCTTGGGCCGACAAGTGCTTCAAACCTGAAATAGACAATTGAAGAGTTAATATTTACAAAATTTATCGTCAGATTCCCTTGTGTCGAAATACTGGAGAGCAGTGCCTTAATAAATTATAATAAAATTAATACATTTATATAAAAAATATCTTCGTGATAACTAATAAATAAATTTGAAATATATTTATTGAACTGATATGTTGTAATACCATGGATGACATCTTTAAAAAATTAAATCATTAATCTATTTAAAACTTATTTTCCAATACGTTCACAATACGCACTCAACAATCGTAGAACCACGCCTTAGTTTTGTCACAAGAAGCCTTATAATATTGGTGATCCTAAATAGCGGCATCTCAACTCGTTTAAACTCCTCAATAAAAGCCAAAGCTTCAGGGCTGTTCAGGTTGTTGAATTCGTCACGGAATGGCTTAATAGTTCGTTGCACAAATGAGAACTTTTCTGGAAAAATAAAAAAATGAGCCAAGTTTAATTGTAAAAAATGTTGAAATCTTTTTAGCAAAGCCCACACAGCAGAGTAAAGTTTTTAGAGTTATTAATTAGTGTTGATTGTTTTATATTTTGCCTATTTTATAGGTGGATTAGTACATAGCCGTTAAGCTAAAGAGTTGTATGTTTAAAACTGGTCTCTGGGTACTATAATAGATTGTGTGCATGGGCTCTTGGTATATAACACCCAAACTAAGTAGTTTATTAAGTTCTGTAGCAAATCCGTTGTTGACGTTAACAATCCTTTTTTCAGTACTTTGTGACCTTTTATAATATTTATTGCGCCACCCATCGGCATACTTTCCGTTTTTTGTTTCATTTCCTAAACTCAGTTTTGCGCCAGTTTTCTGCGATGTCATAAGTCAGTTGTAACCTTTATATTAGACTAATTTGTATTAATGTTTTATTTTTGTTCTATTTATTAGTGACTATTAAATAACTAAATTTAATCTCCGGATCCTGCTGTGTATATTGTGTAAAAATTAATCCAAATACATCTTTGAACACTGGAGCATTATTTTAGTAGTCACTTTTTCTTTAAATTTTCATCATCGAGCAAACTGTTAAAGGATTTAGCTTCAACATCCGTTGATTTGTCAAATTAAATATATACCGCATGCTGTCCATATCAGTTAATACTGGTTTCATTCGACTCCCCTTTACACAGTTGTAATGACCGCAGGATTAAACGTTCCCAAAACTACCCTTTTCCCCACAAACTGCCATGCCGTCTTTGTTTTTAAGAATTAATGACAACAAGTTAGCAACTGCGAATCCTGCAGTAAACAGCTTAAAGAAGTCAAGTTTAATGTTTATTAAGTCGTGCCCGCATATATTAAAATAATCCTTATATGTGTGTTTTATTGTATTTTCATTTAATCAAGAATAAAATAACCTTCCGTGGCGTAGTTTTGGATCGAAAGAGTCATAAATAAGTAGCAGCAGAAGAACCAAATAATTTATGAAAACGCTACAAAATTAAAGAAAAATAATATACAAACACACTGCAATAGCACTTGAAACTTGTCTGTGTCAGGTAAATATACTTATCTTGACTTCAAAATATATCAGAGGTGATTTACAGTTTTGGATTTTAATTTTTGTTTAAAAACACCTGAATCCGTACAACATTGGTGACAGAGCAGATCCGGTTTAATGGGATAATTATTGGGATTACTGCCATGGGGAGTGAAGTTATAAACTACTAGAACATTGTGCTTACCATTTTCACATTGCTGGCCTTGATATTGTGAAGTGCAGTTTTTATATTTTGTAAAATTTAAGTTAAAAACTTTTTACAGTAATACGGACACCAGAGTTATAAGAATTATACAATCCTGCAAATCGGTATTTAAAACAGTGTAAAGAAAATTTCTTATACCGAACATATAATGCTATTGAGCAAAATGAGTTACAAAAATACAATTTGGAATTAGACAGGTTTGTTTTCCTCCTTTAAGCCGATATCTGGACTTTTAAACAATAAATTCATTATATTGTCTTTAATTGCCTTGATATTTAGTGGAAATTTAAACAACGGTGTAATTCCTATAAGCTGTGTTAGCTACTCACTGTTTATGCAAGTGGGAGGTGCAGTCCATTGTCCATTGCTGAGGCAAGTTCGTACAGCGGACCCAAGCATGACTCGGCCCATAACGCAGCTGTAAGTAACCGTCTCACTCGCGTTGTAACTACTGGTCTGAGGCGTGAAAGAGCCAAACATAATTACTGAAGGTGGCTCGCAAACTGAAATCAATAAATATAAATTTTATTTATTTCATATTACTCAGTAGGAATGAGCAGAATTGGCTGTGGTATGCCACGATGTATTTTAAGTGCTTTGCCCGAAGACTCAACCAACTAGCCAGTGTCGATCCAAGCACTTTTTGTTGAAAGGCAACTCTCAACCACAAAGCGACGGGACCTCTCATGCCCACAGTCAGGTTACAGTCGTTTTGATTGATGATTTGCTTTTTATTCCATGAACACAAGTCTCTTAAAAAGCCACCACAACATATATGTTAATGTATGGTACATTATTGTTGTAGTTGGAATGTGCTAGTTGTTGCATGCGAATGTTATATATGAAACATACCGGAGCACATGCCCGAGATTTCTCGATGACCACTACTGCAGTTGCAAACGTAGTCATACAAGGTGGTGTTGTGGCAAATGCCACGAGGAAACATACAATTGTGACTCCCGTTCGTACAAGGGTTGAGATCTGTTGAAAACATCATGGACAATTTAAATGATTTCATTACATTAGTATTGGCGGGTCCACGGTAGTCTCGAGACCGGGAATTTAGGCCATAGAAGGCCTGTTTGTTTAAATCAGGGATCGGAAATATTATCAAATATTTAATATAAAATAAATATTACAATGTAATACATAAATGGCTATAGGTTATTAGTATTGATTATAAAATAAATATCTTTATTTTAGATTTATTAAATGTTATAATTATGCAGTAAAAATACCAATACAAGGGTTCATGCCAATTCCATCGAAGAATGGATTCTCCTCGTAGCATCCTGTAATAAATTTTGTTGTTATCTATAAAATATAAAACAGTGGAACGTTACTCCACTAGTAGAACAAGATTTTTCCGATATAGCAAAATTAAGCAAAATCTCCTAATGGTATCTAAAATACTGTAATAGCTCTGGTTACTGTGGATTCAGGTAAATCGAATGATTCCTGTGTAAAAATCGTGTTAACTAGTTAATAAAAAGCATGAAAAACTAGGCACGTTCCTACCTGCATCTCGAACTGGGTTTGTACAAAGTCCATTATTACAACCATCACCACTGGGGCATGCAGAACATGGAGGACCTTTCAAATAAGGAACTCCAACCCTTCCAGTTGTGGAGTTTATTATACTGAAACAAAATGTTAAAATTAAGTGAAAAGACATGTATTCATTACTCCGAAGTGTAGACATGCATTTATTACTGCCAAGTGGTATGGTTGAATATTTTAAGTGGTAACCAATCTGTTTATGACATCACAGCTTTAAAAAAATTCAGAGTTGTCAGTTAACTCCACTTGATCAGGTAAAGGATAGGATAGGAATAGAATAGGATATTCATGTTTATCCCTGTGAATGGAAAAACCAAGGGGGTTATCACACGGGCAATCGTCAGATCACCTCGCGTCCATCGTCGGGTTACCGAGCTATTGCAGTGTGTTGTATATGATAGACACGTTCTTTCAATTTGGTAGAACCCATTAATCTGCTGGGTTAAGGCAATGTCTGTAAAGTGCCTTTCCCAAGGACACAACCTACTAGCTAGCGACCAGTTTCGCACCTTCAACCTTTCTATGGAAAGGCGGCGGACTTAACCGCTAGACCATCCGGCCGGTATACTATTTTTAAATCCACCATTTAATATATATTGATTCTTTCATATAATAAATTTGTTATGCACTTAATTATCACACTTACTTGCCAGCTGGTGCAAAGTTGCATGAGACAAACACTGTTTGTTTGGGAGGAATACTGCTAAAAGGGAATTAAATGATTTTAGATTTTTCCGCAACAAACATGTATGACAGAGCTAAAATATGGAATTTGTATCACACACTTCGCTGGTTATTAAGACATTTTTGTTTCCGTTTACTGCCTTGTTGAAGTAGGGTTAGAGATTTAAAACTGGTCCCGAGCTAGTGGGTTGTGTGTTTGAGCAAGAAAACTTGCCTGAACCCAGTGGAATGATCAGTGCTACCAAATTGAAGAAACAAGTTAATCATACACAACACACTGCAATAGCTCCGATAACCCGACGGTGGGCGCAAGATAATCTGATGATTGATCATGTGTTAACCCTCTGGTATCCCATTCACTGGGATAAACATAAATATCCGAAACACAGGAGCAACTTGCTAAAAGCTGATTCCAATCCCACCACCTTTGGCTGATGTCGTGACAGTCCACGTTGACTAGATTAAAGCGACCAATGAAATACCTGGTTTCCCCCCCAACTAGACAAACATATTTTAGTGAAAATTTATATTATTTTGTGTAGGTATCAAACCTTTAGACTTACTTTCTTCTGCACCACGCCTTAGCACATCCTATTTTAGAAGTGTTTGCCCACACCCCCTGTGTGTAGGAGCTACATCTTTGTCCTGCAGCACAACTTTGGTTAGCATAGGTGTAGTGCTTCTCCTGAGAAACAATAAATGGTGTCAACTTATTTTCACGCCAAAATTGTTAACCAGAAATAAAGAAATGTGGTTCCCTGCAGTGTTTTTGTGAAATTTTCGTTGTTGTATTATTTACATTCGCGCGCGCAGGTCTAGTTTGGTTCTTCAAACAAACCTCGGGATCATTATGTAGCAAATCTGTGGTTTTGTTATTATTCGATATGTACCGCGTGTTGTATTTATCAGTTAATATTGGTTCCCTGTGACTCCCCCTACATAAGGGTGTAAAGCTTTAGCATGACTGCAGGCTTAAACATTTCCTAACCTACCTTTTTTCCCACATAATGCTGCAACTTGTAGCGTTTTGATAGGTTTGTTTGGGTCTTTTGTTGCTACCTGTACTAATTTGTTACTCTCGCAATCCAGACTCCATCACGGAAGGTTCTTTTATTGTTGACCAAATGCAGATACAATGAAACACGCATTCATGGTTAAGTCATTAAATGCGGGCACGACTTAATAAATGCATGTTTACTGCAGGAGCCACGGTTCTAAACTGTTAGATATTATTCATGTTTTTAAAACAAAGAGGCATGGCATTATGTAAGAAATAGGAAGTCCAGGAAGTGTTTGACCTTGCGGCCGCGTCAAAGCGGTTTAACAACCGTGTGAAGGGGAAGTCACATGGAACTAAAGTTAACACGCGGTACATATTGAATAATGACAAAAACATTTGCTACAAGCTAATTTTAACGGGGTTTAGGCAGGGTAAGACAAGGGGTAAGCATAGGTGAAGTATTTGTAGCATTTCGTATAGTATATATATTTGTTTGAATTTATGTCTAAAATATTTTGTGTTTTAACTTCGTTTTTTTTGCGTTTCAAGTTTACCGACTCTCACGTTTTATTACTTTGTACGTAATTATCACCAACCTAAAATATATAACCTACAATAACGTACTTGAGATTACTTGCGTCATGCTGTATAACGTACCTTAGACTATACAACCGGCGTCATGCTGAATGACGTACTAAGTAACTTGAGTCGCGAATAAACCGTATATTGAATGAGACGCAGAATACAACTAAAGTGAATCAAGAGTTATAGACTTTGAGTTTGAGATCTAAGCCCTTACAAATCGTGGCTTTACAACTTTAATAATTAGTGGGCTTTTTGAGGACAGAGCAAGCTATGTCAATTTCAAAGTAACCAGAATAAAGATCTCTATCGAAAAGCGACGAGCAGAAGTTTAATAAGCGCCAGCCCACATTGTTGAGCCCGACGTGATAATGGACACGCACCTTCCCGAAACGAACAATTTCGGACGTCAACTTCACCTAGAAGTTTCAAGTACATGGGCAACGACGAGTGGTTCAACGCAAGTTATTTAAGAAGCAATTCCAAGCATCAAGTAAGAAACGCCCCATTTCGCTGGACGAAGTTGGTGACTATGCAACAAGACAACGCTCACTGTACAAATCAAGTTTACAAGCATCGCTTCCGCCAACGAAAGAAGAGAATACGCAAGACGACGTTCCCTTTACGAAATATGAAAGGGTTGTATTATTATTTTTGTAGCTTCTAGATTATTTTTTGTAAGTTTTATTATTATATTTTATACTATATGTAATTATTAGTCTGCAATGATTGCAAATACTAGTGTTCCCGGTTTGGTTGAATGGTACTAGGCTACTGCAAGAATGCATAATATCGGTGTTTTACTCTACAGACTTCTTACAAATAGAAGAGCAAACGCGCCTTCAACAACTGCTACATATGTACTTCATCTTAAACAAGTTTTTGCAGGATTAACGTGAGAAATGCTCGAAACTTCGTGAGATCGTTTACCCCATGACTTCGATTATTTTGACGGAACATCCGAAATGCTCAACGAGACCGTTATTTATATTCTTAAACTTAACAAAATGTGGAAAAAATGAGATGTTGTAGCATTTCGTATAGTATATATATTTGTTTGAATTTATGTCTAAAATATTTTGTGTTTTAACTTCGTTTTTTTTGCGTTTCAAGTTTACCGACTCTCACGTTTTATTACTTTGTACGTAATTATCACCTTGTACATGCCTTTTGTATTTTTGCCGTTTAAATCATTAACATAGTTTTTCACCCAATTCCCACAGTTAGTCAAACGTGCAGATGTGAAACGTCTCGCACGTAAACTTTTCGCACCTTGTAAATTCCCTATATATTCTGGAAATTTAAATAACCTAAAATATATAACCTACAATAACGTACTTGAGATTACTTGCGTCATGCTGTATAACGTACCTTAGACTATACAACTGGCGTCATGCTGAATGACGTACTAAGTAACTTGAGTCGCGAATAAACCGTATATTGAATGAGACGCAGAATACAACTAAAGTGAATCAAGAGTTATAGACTTCGAGTTTGAGATTAAAACAGTACAAATCGTGGCACTATAATTATTAGTGTGCGATCTGTGGAGAATAGACTCTCCGCTGCGCAGCTCGCCAAAGACCTTAAGGCAGCCGGCTAAACAAGCTCAGCCAACTACAAGCAATCAAATTTTAAAAAGCGCGAGCCCACATATTTATTAGGTATTCACGCAGGGTACAGCCAGTCAAAACGGAGTACACAAGGGTGTGGGAATCCCACACGTTTATAATTGTAATATTATATATTTTAACAACTAGATCGCGCCATGCCATGTGTCCATATTTTATGCATGGGAAGTCGCGATTAATTTCCTGTTTTGGACATTTCAGTCGATGAATTATTTCCCGCGAGTTTTCTGATTAACAGCGTCGACGCCTCGTGTATACAAACATGTGTTTCCTGTTATGTGTCTTATATGCAGTGCTCTTTTCCTCGCTGCACCTTGCGTGATAACCCAATAAAATACTTAACCTATGCTACCCCTTCTTTTACTCCGGCAAAACCCGGCTAAAACCAGTTGGTTGCAACATTTTGTTGACCCCTCGTGTGATTTGAACTCGTATCCTTCTGATATGGAGTCGAATCGCTTTCTTATCTTTCTTTCAATTTTCTGCTTCTTTTCGATTTTTCTTTCCAGATTCCACAGACAGTCTGCAGTCGGATGTGTTCAACCGTTCATTTAATGGATCCATCGTCAGAGAATACTGTTCAAGCCATGTTGGTCAAGTTTTCAAGTTTTTCATCTGGGTCACGACGAACAATGTATCAGGTGTGCCGTTTTGCACTAGTCTATGTACTGTATCACAATCGTGTTCCGGATGAACAGCGATAAAAAGGCCTCTCAGCAGCGGATGAATCAAAGTCACGGAAGCCTAACTATTGCCCGGCCATCAGTGCCGCAATAGGATTTTCTACTTTCAGCATGGGATGAGGACCTCGCTCAAGCGAAAAGGGCAGCTTCGGAGAGTGTGGTATATTTACCACGGAAGTTTATATTTTGTACGTTTGGATCGAGCTGGTCTCGTATCAAGACCAAACGACATCTTCAGCCTCTCATCCCAGAATTCCAGCAACGTCTTTCTACAAGTGTGTGTGTTTGAATCGTATCAATCTGCGTCGTAACCGTTTGACCCAAGGATTTCAACCGAAGACCAATCGGCGAATCAACAAAAGACTGCTTCAGGAGATTCAACCTACGATGACCAACAAACCTATGAACCGTCTGAACATTTATTTTTTTCAAAATGGACAAAGGGAAGTGTGTGGGAATCCCCACACGTTTATAATGGTAATATTATATATTTTAACAACTAGATCGCGCCATGCCATGTGTCCATATTGTATGCATGGGAAGTCGCGATTAATTTCCTGTTTTGGACATTTCAGTCGATGAATTATTTCCCGCGAGTTTTCTGATTAACAGCGTCCACGCCTCGTGTATACAAACATGTGTTTCCTGGTATGTGTATTATATAAACTGTATAAGATTTCGTAATATCAGAGAGCATTTTAGTAGAGCCTCGCTTGGTTCTGCTGCTCTCTCATATCTTTACCTATACCTACCTAAGCTATGCCCTGTGTGCAGCGCTTTTCCTGTTTGCACCTTGCGTAAATACCCAATAAAATACCTAACCTTTGTTTACCCCTTCTTTTACTCTGGCAAAACCCGCTAAAACCACAGCGCTGCTACATTTTGGTGACCCCTCGTGTGATTTGAACTCGTATCCTTCTGATATGGAGTCGCATCGCTTTCTTATCTTTCTTTCAAATTTCTGCCTTCTTTCGATTTTTCTTTCCAGATTCCACAGATAGTCTGCAGTCGGACGCGCTCAACCGTTCAACCAATGGGTCCTTCATCAGAGCAAATTGGTCAAGCTATGTCCGTCAAGTTTTAAAGTTTTCACCTGGGTCATGACGAACAATTTATCAGGTGTGCCGTTTTGCACTAGTATATGTGCTATATCACAATCGTGTTCGGGATGAACAGCGATAAAAGGGCCTCTCAGCAGCGTGATGAGTCAAAGTCACGGAACCCTAACTATTGTCCGGCCATTAATGCCGCAATAGGATTTTTCTACTTTCAGTATGGGATGAGGACCTCGCTCAAGCGAAAAGGGCAGCTTCGGAGAGTGTGGTATATTTACCACGGAAGTTTATATTTTGTACGTTTGGATCGAGCTGGTCTCGTATCAAGACCAAACGACATCTTCAGCCTCTCATCCCAGAATTCCAGCAACGTCTTTCTACAAGTGTGTGTGTTCAAATCGTATCAATCTGCGTCGTGACCGTTTGACCCAAGGATTTCAACCGAAGACCAATCGGCGAATCAACAAAAGACTGCTTCAGGAGATTCGACCTACGATGACCAACAAACCTATGAACCGTCTGAACATTTATTCTTTTCAAAATGGACAAAGGGAAGTGTGTTGGAATCCCACACGTTTATAATTGTAATATTATATATTTTAACAACTAGATCACGCCATGCCATGTGTCCATATTTTATGCATGGGAAGTCGCGATTAATTTCCTGTTTTGGACATTTCAGTCGATGAATTATTTCCCGCGAGTTTTCTGATTAACAGCGTCGACGCCTCGTGTATACAAACATGTGTTTCCTGTTATGTGTCGTATATAAACTGTATAAGATTTCGTAATATCAGAGAGCTTTTTGGTTAGTCTTCCCTTAGACTAGCTGCTCTCTCATGCTTTAACTCTACCTGCTTACCTATACCAGTGCCAACTTAACCTCTACCTACCTAAGCTATGCCTCTTGTGTGGAGCGCTCTTTTCCTGGCTGCACCTTGCGTAAAAACCCAATAAAATACCTAACTTCTGTTCACCCTTGTCTTAACCTCTTCAAAACCCGTTTAAAGCAGAGCGCTGCTACATACGACCTAGATTTAGTAGGTAGAAGTTGTGACTAGTGAGGCTCCTGCGCATAGCTCTCTCATGTTATTTTAATAGACATCACATTCCTTCCCGTGAGCGGGATTTGCTGGGCGAGACTTATCGTCGCTAGGGGTCTCACTTCCCTAATTAGATGAAATCT
>CH002986.1:66585-81226 GCA_000149265.1 Ciona savignyi | reverse complement strand
GTCATAGATTTAGTCGCTAGAAGCTGACCCAAGGGAGGCGCTCCCCAAATGCTCTCTGATATTATAAAATTATACAGTTTATATAAGACACATAACAGGAAACACATGTTTGTAAACGAGGCTTGGACGGCGTTAAACAGAACTCGCGGGAAACAATTCATCGACTGAGCTGTCGTAAACAGGAAATTAATCGTAATTTCCTATGCACAAAATCCGGACACATGCCATAACGAATTAATAATAACAATACACAGCGATACAATTATAAACTTATGTTGGATTTCCACACATGTCTCTTTGTTTTCAAACAATTAATGTCAATGAGTTTATAACGGTGGCTACTGCAGTAAACAGCTCAGAGAAGCCGAGTTCGGTGTTTATTAAGCCGTGCCCGCATTTATTAAATGGGAGACCCCCTAAATCATTATATGCCTTTTTATTGTACTGTATCTGCATTTAATCAAGAATAAAAAAACCTTCCATGACGAAGTTTGGATCGCGAGAGTCACGAATGAGTACAGGTAGCAACAGACCACCCAAAAAACTTATAAAAACGCTACAAATACCATCAAATTACCCATGTGTTGAGTTATAAATATTTATAAAATTGTGCATATTTTAAGCTTGGTATTTTAACGTTCATCACATTCCTTCCTGTGAGCGCGTTTTGCGCGGCGAGACTTTTCGTCGCTAGGGGTCTCCCTTCCCTAATTAGATGAAGCCTAAAGCCGCTGTTGTTTTTATGCGGGAAAGCGGTGATAGGAAGCCAAAAACAGTTTAAATGTACGAGTTTCCGCGGAATTGTTTAAAATAGACCAGACTTTAACAGTAATAAGTAAAACTGGCATGTAGGCGCTAACTACAGTCTAGCGCTAGCCCTGATACAGCATATAAATATTGCCATAAACCGTTGTTAAAAAATATATGCAACGAGATTTTCTGACTGAAAAGATTTTCTGACTTTTGGCTAAAAATGATTGTTGTGAACCTTTATGCAATGATTATAAAAAGATCATTGCTGTATGCAAAGGAACTGGTAGTCATCGATTTCCTAGCAATAAAACAGTAAATTATCGTTGGATTTGGGAGGACTATTCGTGGCGGAAAAAGTTCAAATATTCAACGGTGTGCTATGCTCATTTTAAAGATGAGCACTACCTGTTTTATGGTAATGCACATTTCTTGTCCTTATACTAAATGCCTTTTTCCTAAAATAGTTCGTTTGTTTTAATGCCACAATTTAAACCACTTGTGAAGCGCATGAGAAACAGCAGTGTGTAGTGACATTCGCGGTTTATACAATATTTTTTGCACATTGTATTTAGTTATATTAAAAGTGTTGTAATGGGCGCTTAAAGCACGCACAGCTGTTTGACTTGCCAATCATTTCCTCTTAAACAGACTATAATCCAAAAAAACACTTCCTTTATAAATCTTCCCACACATTGCGCCATACAAGCGCCTGTGTAAAAACTTATTGTATTAATTTATTATCAGAAACGCGTTCTGAAATGTAGACCTAAGCATTGCCTGCTTGAAGTTGATATCTTCAACCATGTGTTACGAACCAGTTTAATCGAATGCATTATATTGTATTAGCTTGCAATATGACAATAAAATAACTTTTGCATGGAGTCGAATCGCTAGCTATTTTAGTCTTGGCTGAGGTCTGTTAGTTGGGGAACCTCATGCCAGATTAAGTGCCAGCACCAGGCGCAAACAAAAGCCTGACCTAAGCAAATAAGGAAGATCCCCACAAGTGTGCCAAGTATGTTTGCTTGGTCCAAGATAAAAATGTTAACAGGCCGAGAGGTAAGATTAAATATTCGTATTGAAGAAGATGGGCAATCACTTTTTGAGCTTAATGATACCGAACTGGAATCAGAAGCAGTTGTTAAAAGTAAAATAGACTACGAAGCACCCCCTTGTATTCCTGGTCCTAAACTAGCAGATTCCAATACACAAACTGAACAAACTGATTTTATTACCACATTCACCGTGACAACTTTCGTGCAAAATAATGAAGGAACTTACTTTTTTACCGGTTTGCCAAATTTCCAGACTTTTAATGCATTCACTATACCTAACACAGTGTACCGCATACTGAACCTAAATATATTTGTTTATTATTTGCACTTTAAATTATTTGCAAAACAGGGAATAGCAGGCATGTTTAAGGGATTCACTGAAGTAGTAAACGAGGGGTGGAAATACACCATAGTTTTAGTTTGACGAATATCATAACAATGCACAGTGTTTATTTTTTAAACAGTAATTGTAAGGTTGCTGGTGGTAAACTGGTCATTATCTAAACAGTTGTGTGCATAAATTTATCACAAGAGATAAATGTGCATGACTTTAGCAAGTGAAGCCTGAACAACTACGTTGACTTAACGTCATTATTTTTATTATTTTATAATTCATTGCATTAGGTAGTTTTAAAACTTTTTTGTTTACTACACCCCAGCATATTAAAGCGTACTGCAAATATAAGTAGATGAAACTGAAATATAAAAGGCGCAACGTACGAATGTCCAGATACCATCTGATTTTTAAGTTCAGTATATTTAGATTTTTTCCTTCTAAACATTGTATGTGTAGGTACATTAGAGTTAAGTTTATCATCGATAGATATACACTCCCAAATACTTCACGGAGTTACCACACTTCAACTTGGTGCCGTTCAACACCACTTCAAGATCATGAGTTAAACTTGATCTAAATGGGTTTATTATCATTCTTTTACATTTTCATTTTTAGCTCTTTGTCATGGTTAGAATTTCTATTTTCATTTCTTCATATTGTGTTTCTAAGAAAGAGGATGGGACAGGAGGATAGGATAGGAGGATAGGATAGGGGAATAGGATAGGATAGGAGGATAGGATAGGAGGACAGGATAGGAGGATAGGATAGGAGGATAGGATAGGAGGATAGGATAGGAGGATAGGATAGGAGGATAGGATAGGAGGATAGGATAGGAGGATAGGATAGGAGGATAGGATAGGAGGATACGATAGGAGGATAGGAGGATAGGATGGGAGGATAGGATGGGAGGATAGGATGGGAGGATAGGATAGGAGGATAGGATAGGAGGATAGGATAGGATAGGAGGATAGGATGGGAGGATAGGATGGGAGGATAGGATGGGAGGATAGGATGGGATGGGAGGATAGGATGGGAGGAAAGGATAGGAGGATAGGAGGATAGGAGGATAGGAGGATCGGAGGATGGGAGGATGGGAGGATGGGAGGATGGGAGGATGGGAGGATGGGAGGATGCGAGGATGGGAGGATGTGAGGATGGGAGGATGGGAGGATGGGAGGATGGGAGGATGGGAGGATGGGAGGATGGGAGGATGGGAGGATGGGAGGATGGGAGGATGGGAGGATGGGAGGATGGGAGGATGGGAGGATGGGAGGATGGGAGGATGGGAGGATGGGAGGATGGGAGGATGGGAGGATGGGAGGATGGGAGGATGGGAGGATGGGAGGATGGGAGGATGGGAGGATGGGAGGATGGGAGGATGGGAGGATAGGAGGATAGGAGGATAGGAGGATAGGAGGATAGGAGGATAGGATATTCATGTTCACCCACGGACACAACCGACTAGCTAGCGACCAGTTTCGCACCTGCAATCTTTCTATTGAAAGGCGGCGCACTTAACCGCTAGACCAACCGGCCGGAAATAAATTACCGGTAATTACAAAACGAATTAAAAAAGATTCGACAAAAATTGATGCTTGTATACCTGCTGTCGGGTATCTATAGGAATCAAAAAGGTGTTTCCCCAGTGGGTTTGGTTATTTGGTATCTGCAGAACCTCAACATCCGATTCATCAACCAACTTATACAGTATCCGATTTTAGTTTAACCAACTCATACAGAATCCTAAATTAATGGCTTTGGTAACTAGAATTGTTGAGCAGTAGGCAAAGGCCCGAGCTTTAGGTCTATATAAAAATGTACTGCTGTGCACACTCTGCATTTTGAAGAAGTTACGGCGGAGATATCCGGCGTGATATATGTTTGAACTTAACCAAATTTGAAAGAAAAAATTAAAATATTGAACAAATGACTAGAACAAAAATCGTGGATTGGTGGACAAAATATAATTGAAAATAAAGTGGTGGATTTCTATAGCGTGAAATATTTAGGAATGCTGTATGGTGCCGTGTCCCTTTGGTCCTGACTCCTGAGATTGGATCTACACGAGCTAGGCGCTAAGTCAAGTGCCAAAGGGTATGTGTTATTAAAATAAAATCTTTATAAGCTTAGGCTATACTCTTTTATCACTGACAATACCGATACCGGTAACCTATCGCCTCTCCACCAAGTATCCTTTCTTGCCGCTAACTTTAGCTTCTCTTTTGCGTACCACTGCCTTTAACTGCAAAATGGCCAAAGCGGCAAATCTAAACATTTCGGACATTTACCCTTGCTGACACTACTCTAATGTAAACTTATGTGGTGCTGGTGCAGCTAAACAGATAACTTTGTCGTCAAAACATTTAACTAACGCAACGCCCACTACTGTTGAAAAGCCTAGTATTTTATTTAATCATTTACCTGGGTAAAAAAGAATTGAATGTAGAAAGCAGAAGTAAAAGTATTGTCCAAAGGCGCGGATGCATCTGTGCTTGAATTATAATGCACACCGCGCTCGCCGAAGTTTTGATAGTTAGGGGTGCTCCTATTTGCAGTCAGTGCCAGCAAACAATTGCTGTAATAAAATTGTGAATAATTGTTAAACTATAAATTCTAAGATATTGATGTTTCAAGGTTAAAATAGGATATTCATATTTATACCCGTTAATGAAAAAACTAAGGGGATAAACACACGGGCAATCATAAGATTACCTCGCGCCCACCTTCGGGTTGCCGCAGCTATTGAAGTGCGTCGTGTAAGCATGTGTGGATTAAAACTTGTGTGTTTGAAACTTGTATAAGTTGAAACTTGTGTATTGAAAAAACATCGTGGGTGGAAACTTAAGTTTGTTACCTCGTGTGGGTTGAAACTTATGTGGTTTTAAAGTTTTATGGGTTTATACTTGTGTGGGTTGAAACTCGTCTTGGTAACTCAAGTACAGCACACTCATCGAAACATAGAGACATACCGGAAATATTGAAAAACTAAATACAGGAAAAGAGTGACTGAGTGAAGCTGCGTACTAAAAATGAATATTACATGGTGTTGCGTTTAGTTCTGAGGGTGATATTTATGATTGTGGCAGGTTTAAAATTAGTTTTCCTACTTTTATTAAACAAATTTGTACCTGACATGCGCCTTCGCGAAATCGGCAAGCTCGTTGCTCCACGTCATGAGCTGCATATTGCTGGCGCCCTTTGCACGACGGGGGTGTGTTGAACTCGTCTAGGTACACTTGGATTTCCGCCGGGGTTCTTGGTTCAAGTTGAATGAGATCGGACGATGCTCTTTTATTGCGTGATTGACCTGCAGATCGCATAACTCAGTCGGTTAGTGTATCGTTTTTCAACTGTAAGATTTATTAAGGGAATTAACCTAAGCAAATGTTTTCTTTTTTTTAAGTGGCACAAAGTGTATAATGGTCTAATATTTAACCAAATATGATCAAAATTAGAGCAGCCGTTCAAACGCTATATACCCCAAAAAGCTAATTTATTAGTAAAAAAATATGTTTTGGTTTTTAACTTCTAAGGGGAATTCCCCTAGATTCATCACCCATAATTTTGTTTTTTTCATATCTAGACCATGTTTTCTTACAAATGTCAAATTTTCATTGCGATTTTATAACTGCTTCTGGTTGACGTCGGGGCGACATGGTATGCCTGTCACAATCATGATTTGAGAACAAAATCTTATTTTTTTAGGCCATTTCGCTAGGTGAATTTTTTATTTCTTCCAAATGTTAAATCAGTGCCTAATGCACTTACATTCGACCAAATCTGATTGAAATTGTAGTAGCCGTTCAAGCGCTATGCTACAAAAAGCTATTTTTTTTATAAAAAATACCGTTTTGGTTTTTAACCTCCCAGGGGAATTCCCCTGGATTTATCATACAAAATTAAGATATGATTTCTGCATATCTAGACCATGTTGTCTAACGAATGGCGAAGTTTCATTACGATTCCATTATTCGTTCTGGTAGATGTCGGGGCGACATGCCATGCCTGTCAAACCTATGACGAAAAAAAACGGACAAAAACAATATGTGTCCCATTTTTTTCAAATGGGACCCAATAACTATACTACAGTGGAACCCCGCTTACCATGACCACCTATGGGGACCGTCATCAAGCGGTCGCGTTAGCGGGGTGGTCGTGTTAGCGAATTTTGGTTTAAAGCAAGTTGTCGTCATTTGTAGCCAAAACGTCTGCCTTTTTACTAAATTTTCACCAAATGCCATTATTTTTTGCAAAATGATTTTAAACAACTGTTAGTTCTGAAATTTATCTTATAAAATTCAGTTCTATTTGCCACAATTTTCTTTGTGTGTGTGTTCACGCTCATGTAATCTTATTGTTTTGATCACAAAATAAATTTAAACTTATTATTTCGGAGGCACATTATTGGGCACGTGTGGTCGCTTTAGTGGAGTTAAATTTGAAGTTTTGGACCAAAAAATGGCGGTCCTGGTCTGGAAACCGGGGTGGTCGCGTTATTGAAACAGTATACAAGGCATTAACATAGTAAATTATTTGGGACCGCACTGAAGTGGTCCTGGTAATGAGGTGGTCATGTTATCGAGGTGGTCGTCAAGCGGGGTTCCACTGTATATGCAACTCTGTATATAACAACACAGTCATTGTAAACGTGTGTTTACGTCACACAGAGAAGTTCTAAATTTCAGTGAATATTAACGAACAATGGTTAACGTTAGTTGTGACGTCATATGATTGTTTGTCGTTTACCTCGATTTTCATAATCAATATAACAGTTCATTTACGTTGTAGTTTATTTCTCAAATTAAGTTTTTCATTGGGAGGTTTAATTGTCGAATATCATTTTTTTTTAGTTTTTGTGCATTATTCTGCAGGTTAAATGTAAAAATACCATCAGTTTTAAACCACAAACAATGAAATACTTTGCTCTATTGGCCATCATTTGTTGTTCGAACATTTCTGCATCAGGTAACGAACACAGCTTCTTTGGAATAATGGATATTTTGTTAAATTAGTACATTACAGAGAGACCAACGTCCCAAGGAGGAAGCTCAGAGCTGCAATCTGATTCACAATTCCCGAACAAGAATGCGTTTGTTAAATACAGCATGTGTCAGAGTACTGTCCCAAATTTCATCAACGCAACAGCAAGGCCTAAAAGTCCAAACCTTCCACATAAATTCAACTTGACCGTGAACGAAATTTTCACCCACGGTTTTTTGTTTGAACTTGTGCGAACTGACGAGCCCACAGGCTGGGACACGATGCTGATTGTGGATTGGGTGATTTACACAGGTGAGCAACCTAGATCTTGAATGCAATGCAATTAAAAACCCATTTTCACTCTTCACAAAATGTTTAGCATAAACGATCGGTTGACTGGTATTTATGGGTTTTATTTGATATTGTTTCTTCAAACGCTGGTCAGGCATTACATGCGTCCACGACAGCTATTGCATACATCTCGCTTCATAGGAAGTTACCATTTAAATCAGATTTAATAAATCATTAGTCGGTTAACCCTTGTTTTCCTAAATACGAGAAAGTAAAATAACCTTGTAAAGCACCCAAAAAAATTAAATTTGTTTACTTTTAATTCTTCAAAAAGTCGAAGGGGAATTCCCGCTATCGGTAAAAAATGTAAAAAAACAATTTTTAAACATTTTTGTCGTTATCGGCAATATCTCCGTATTAGAAAGGAATAATTACCTTAACTTTCTCTTAAATTTAAAGAATTATAACACGAATTAGAAAAACATAACTTGAATTTAAATTACCCAGTGTACCACGGGAAAAACCCCCCCCCAAAAAAATAGACCTAACCAATCATAAATATAATCTTATTGCGCGTATAAATGAGTGGAAAACAAAAACTACTATGAATAATTATAGAATTTAAATACAAACAAGGAAGATGTGTATGCCCGAAACCTATCTTTAAACCTTTTCCGGGAAATCCCCATTTATTAAAATCCACTGAACCTAGTAATCAATCACATTTACGCGTTATATAATAAAGAAGAAAATGTTCAATCATGCTTAATTCCGGTACCGCTAGCTTATATGTTCTGAATATACAGTGCTTGATAGGTATATTGCGTCAGGAAAATTTCCGAGACAACCAAGAAAAAGCACGACTGCCGTTTTGCAAATGTTCGGCGCAGGTTATTCTGTAACAGCCGATATTTAAAAACTGTTTATAGTAAGGAAAGTTGTAGGTAAATAAAATAACCTGAGAATAGGTCAACAGGACCTACAAACCACACCACAGGAAATTCGTTTACCACGGAAAATCCACAACTCGAATTGTTTATTCAAAAAATATTGATATTGATATTATGTTTGGATTGAAAACTCGAAAACCCATTAGTTTCTGCTTGCGGAAAAAAACGGTATGTACTTTATATATGATATACCAAGGATGATGAGGTAACCAGGGAATCCGATTGTTTCTGCAAGCAAAAAATATAGCGTACACTCCACCGGGGTTTTAAAATAGTGATGGTTCACGCGTGGTTGACACTTTCTAGTCTTTCACAAAAGTTTTAGTTGGGGAACCCGTATGAAATTTTAGTATGAAAATGTTAACGCTATATCAATAAGGAAAACATGAACGTTTGTTTTCTAGCTCCATTTTATATTATTCTGCTTTCAAATTTAAATAAATGGCTTTTAAGTTCTATGATATCGAAAAACAAATAAATCGACCACAAATTGGATTAATTTCAGTGAAACCGTCGTCGTTTAACTGTGATATTCTCGTGTGTGTGGAAAAGTTTCCCTGGCGTGATTTACCCAAAATTTGCCACTGCATATCTAATATATATAACCTTTCATCTTTAAAAATCTACTATTATTTTAATCCTGTTATGATGCCATAAAGCAGACTGATTACCTCAGTGCGGTTTATTGTTGGAGGGGTTTGCCGCAATATGGTTCATGGTGGGTATGGGATATTCTAAAACTTTTGTATTCACCGACTTACCGCGAATTTACTTTGTTTTTTTTTCTCCGGATCTTACCTTGTTTTCAAAACTTCGAATTTTACTGGTGTAAGTTTTGAACCTATGATATGCTCGTCCCAATGAGCGATTTTTGTAACATTTGTATATGTATTGGTGGATTGGTTAACCATTCGGCCACATAACTGTTAAGTTTGTTTTGTACTTTCTAATTTGCGCTTTGGTTTAGGATTACCCACAAGCTGCAAAGAAGCATTGCGGTTTGGACTTAGTGAAAGTGGAATACTACGCATATATAACCTGGGGAATCAGAAAACTTTAGAAGTTTACTGCGATCAAACCACTGACGGCGGCTGTTGGATGGTCGGTGAAGTTTTATTCAATGAAATTGTTTCTCAAAGAAAATAATCGAACATTCTAGGTTTTCCAGCGTCGGAGGGATGGTTCTGAAAACTTCTATCGAACTTGGGTTGAATATCAGGGGATGTTTGGAAACCTTAGCAACGAATTCTGGTTGGGTGTGTTTAGTTTCAATTGTGTAATATTTATCACTTAAATTAGTTAATATGATTGAATTTAAATTAAGGAAACGAAAATCTTCATGCTTTAACACGATCTGCAAATAATGAATTAAGGATTGAATTAGAAGATTGTGCAAACGTGACAAAGTTTGCAAAATACAGGTAAGAACATTACAAATTTCCAGTCACTTCAATAATATAATTTATATAAACAGCTCCTTTTCTATCGGCTCCGCTCAGAAAAATTATACTTTGAAAGTGACAGGTTACAATGGGAATGCAGGTAATAATGGTATAGGATGAGGGTTGGAAATATTTAATCGCTTTTAAACGTCATTTCCTTAGGAGATTCGCTTTATCGCCACAACGGGCTACCCTTTAGCACCAAGGACGTGGACAACGATTTCCACCCTTATAATTGCGCTGTTAAAAACCATGGAGCTTGGTGGTATATTAATTGTTACTATTCCAACTTAAACGGGGAGTACTTGAAGTGCCAAACTACATCAGACCGAGCTGCAAGTTGGCATACTTTTCACGGTGTACAATACTCAATGAAATTTATCGAGATGAAGTTCAGACCAAGAGGAGACTAGTAATAAGATAAACCCCACCTTTGCATATAATGTAAATAACCACAACTAAACTCGGTATTTACCAAGCATGAATTACATTGTTATTCAATGAAATGTTGTCGGTTTTCACATGAATTCAAACTCTTTATGTTATGCCTATCATACTCTCACAATGGGAATATTTAATTCATGTGTCTAAATTTGCACCATGTTTGTTGCCGAACAGTTAATACGAGAGACTGTGCAAAGGAACTTAATATACACAATTACACAATATTTTTATGAACTATATAATATAATCAGACTTGAAAAATATTGTAGCAATTTCTTGTTTGTTATTGTTCAATACGTACCGCATGTTGTTGTTATCACACGGTTGCAAATCCGCTTTAACATGACCGAAAGTTTTAACGTTTCCAAAACTTCCCTTTTCTCATTATTTAACCAAATTGTCCTTTGTTATTATGGGTCCCATTTGGAAAAATGGGACACATATTGTTATTGTACGTTTTTTTTCTTTTCTTTTTTTTCGTTAAACGCTTGACAGGAATGACATGTCACCCCGACATCTACCAGAAGGAATAATGGAATCGCAATGAAACTTGGTGTTTTGTTAGACAACATGACCTAGATATGCAGAAACCAAAAGTTGAAATAATAAATTTAGGGGAATTCCCCTTGGACGTTAAAAATCAAAACGATCATTTTTTCTAAGAAATATCTTTTTGGTCTATGGAGCTTGAACGGCTGCTCCAATTTGAATCATATTTGGGAAAATGTAAGTGTTTAAGTCACTAATTTACCACTTAAAAAAAATTAACTAGGAAAATAACCTAAAATAAGATTTTTCATGATTTTGACAAGCACGCCATGTCGCCCCGACATCTACCAAAGGAAAAATTGGAATCATAATAAAAATTTAACATTTGTTAGACAACATGGTCTGGATATGCAGAAACCAAAATTTTGGGTGATAAATCTAAAAGAGTTCCCCGGAGGTGTTAAACACCAAAACGGTAATTTAAAAAAAAAAAAATTTTTGGGGGGCATAGCGCTTGAACGGCTGCTCCAGTCTGATTCAGATTTGGTGGAATGTAAGTGAATTACCTACTTATTTAACAATTAGAAAAAATAAAAAAATTACCTAGGGAAAAACCATAAAAGATTTTGTTCTCAAATCATGATTGTGACAGGCATGCCATGTCGCCCCGACATCTACCAGAAGGAATAATAAAATAGTAACTAGAGAGTGTCAACCACGTGTTTAACCACCACTATTTGTAAAACACAGGATGCACGCGATATATTCATGCTACAGGGTCCCTAAAAACATTTTGTATTTAATACACTGTGTACGTAGTTTTTGTTTCTGCAAGCATAAACGCATGTGTCCCATAAGACGTTAAAAACCAAAACGTTTTTTTTCTAATAAATTAGCTTTTGGGGGCATAGCGCTTGAACGGCAGCTCTAATTTTGATCAGATTCAGTGAAATGTTAGACCATTAGACACTCTGTGCCAATTGAAAAAATAAAAAAACATTTACTTAGGGTAATTTCCTTGAAAACGAAGATATGTTCTTGAGTTACTATTGAAACAGACATGCCATATCGCACTGACATCTCTAATAAGCAGTCTACAAATCAGATTAAAACTTTACGAGTTGTTCCATAACATAAGTCACTTATAAAAACAGAAACTTATCTACTAAACCCAGGGGAATTTCCTGAAACCATTAAAAAATAAATCGGGCTGTTTTGGGAATTTAGCCTTATTTCACTACGGCGCTTGAAAAGAAGCTTTAATTTAAAATATTTGTGGTGAAATGTTCGTAAATTTTAGACGTTTATCTTTTATTTAACTGCACATGGAAAATAAGTTTGGTTGGTTAACTATGGGACCCATGCGTTTATGCTTGCAGAAACAAACTATACTCGGTGTATAAAATAAAAATTGTGGTTAGGGACCCTGTAGCATGAATATATGACATACAACATGTGTTTTACAAATAGTGGTGGTTAAACTCGTGGTTGACACTTTCTAGTTATTTTTATTTTTTATTATTGTTAAATTAGTAGGTAATGCACTTACATTTCACCAAATCTGGATCAGATAGGAGCAGTCGTTCAAGCGCTATGCCCTAAAAAGCTAGTTTTTTTAGAAAAAATACCATTTTGGTTATTAACGCCTCAGGGGAATTTCCTTATATTTATAACCCAAAATTTTGATTTCTACATATCTAGACCATGTTGTCCAACAAATGTTAATTTTTTATTTCGATTCCAATATTCCTTCTGGTAGATGTCGGAGCGACATGGTATGCATCCCACAATCATGATTTGAAAAGAGAATCTTATTTTTTAGGGTATTTCCCTGGGTAATTTTATTTATTTCTTCCAAGTGTTAAATCAGTGCCTAATGCACTTACATTCCACCAAATCTGATTATAATTGGAGTAGCCGTTCAAGCGCTAGGCCACAAAAAGCTAAATTTTTCCTAAAAAATACCGTTTTGGTTTTTAACCTCCCAGGGGAATTCCCCTTGATTTATTACCCAAAATTTTGGTTTCTGCATATCTAGACCATGTTGTCCAACGAATGGCTAAGTTTCAATTACGATTCCATTATTCCTTCTGGTAGATGTCGGGGCGACATGCCATGCCTGTCAAACCTTTGACGAAAAAAACGAAAAAAAAACGGACAAAAACAATATGTGTCCCAATTTTTCAATTGGGACCCATAATAAGCAGCCGCTACAATTGGTGAATACACGTAAACGTGGTTGAACTCAGCAACCTTCCGATGCCTAACATTAACTATGTCCTGCTGTCTCGGACACGTTAATATCATTTGTTTTCAGTATTTATTTCCAAAAGATGCAGCTTCACGATCGACGACGACGGAAATAGACACCGCCGTCATGTCGTGGAATCAAAGCGTTCCGTCAAAGCCAAGCCCAAAATCCGCGTCAACCAAACCAGGTGTGTCTATTTTAAAAGTACCGTCGGATCACGGTCACCTTAACGCAACCTTAGCAAGAAAAGGCGCTAACTAACTGTTGAGCGAACTACGCACAAACAACCAACAGATTTACATCCCCCACTCATTTCACTGGAGGGAGGTCCAATTTAACCTGGTATTCGCGGTTGGCTGGCACGCACAATTGAACGGAACATTTATGCATCACTCTCAACAACCCTCTGACAAATACTACAAGAACAACTTCCGAAGTTCACTGCTGGTCGGACGAAAGGAGGTCGGTTCAACCGATAAGAGTACAACAGGACTGTCTATATACACCCAGGTGCGCCTATGTCTACAAGTCTGTTTTATTATGCCTGGGCCAATTATCAAAGGAATCCACGGCGTCCTCTGCTACACGAGCTAAATTAAAGCTCTCCGAGGCGCAACTCTTGGTGCTTTAATAAGCATAAAATCCAACAGGAATTTGTCTACATCCGATCGCGATACAGATCGACTATTTTCGTCGTCCAAGGAACGATGGACGAATATTACACCTAGGTGCTCTATATCGGGAACGCGGAACTTCAAAAAAATCCACCGGGCGAACTTTAATGCAAGTTATTCAAAACCCGAAAGAAAGGAGATATGTCGTATACCAACATAATTGGCCGCTGACGACGGCGTCATCAAAATTCCAAGGAACAAAGACATCGCTAAATGACGAACGGCTGTCTAAATTCACGATGCGATCAACGCGACCTGGGAAAACGTTTAAATTCAGCGCGCAATTATTTACTATTTTACCGACCGCAAAACATTATCTATTGTGCGTGTTTTAGATACTTAGCATCGCTTTTTTTTTCTTGGAGCAAAATCGCATATAAAAGACTCCATTTCATCAGAGAAACACAGACCCAAAGATGTCTAGGCTTACAGCACTGTGTTTCCAAATCCACAGTATGTATAGCCTAGGCTCTGGTGCTCTCGAGGGCGGTTACGCCTACAACGTACCTTGTACAGCCCGTCTCCAATTATACAACTATGTAGCCGGTTATGCTTATGCATTATTTTACTTGTACCGTTGCGCTTATCATAGAGTCAAATATTAATAATAAAGCTAAAACTGCTACCCGTCTAATGAACTAAAGAATATAAAATATATCTTATTAAATAAGCACGCTACACATATTAGTTCAATGGTTCGGGCGAATTTACGTAAAAATGTTACCTAAACATGTTCTTCCTTGTCACCAAACAAAATATAAATAAATACAAATAACTTTCAAAGAAATAGAGTATTTTTATTACTGTAAATACTTATATCATATAGAGCAAATTAAACTCTTCTTAATGCCGTTAAACAGTTTCAAAACCACAACCAAGCTAGATAGAAAATTGTAACAAAATTACCTGTTTCCATTTTCATTGAAATTACAGATCCGGGAACCAACAGACCGAAGATAAGATAAAAAACCTTCA
>CH002986.1:47079-62256 GCA_000149265.1 Ciona savignyi | reverse complement strand
ACCGCCCTAACCCCACAGCATTGAAAATACCCCCCTAGTCCTCTTCCCGGCCAGCAATACAAACAACCGGCGATTAAAGATTGATTTAAATATCTGCACCGGATAAATATTAAAACAACTAGACAATAAATATTGATTTTAATTTATATTAACATTGGAGAAATGTGTTCAGGTATAGATTAATAAACAAAATTGCGTAAAACTAACATAAAAACGGAAACTTTTCGCTATCGCTTCAAGAATCACAATTTTCGTTTCGGGAAACAAAATGTTCGTTTCTCGGCTAAAATTTTCGTTTCTAGAAACAAAAATTTTGTTTCTTTAATAAATTTAAGGTTATTATTTTCCCAAGTTCTATGATTATATGATTTGTTAAGCTGACGCAATACCATAACAATTTCGAGTAACAAAGATTGTGTGTGCAGTTAATAAATGTTTGGACCTTTTATATTAAGATAATGTATTGGTTCTATTCATTTAAATAAAAAAAATGTAAAATCCCACAACAATGAAAGAAACCTCTGGTTAGTACCTTTCACGGACGACAATACAAACAAACGGGATTAAAGATTGATTTAAATGTGTGCAACCGATAAACATTAAAACAACTAGCTATAAATATTGATTTTAATTTAGATTAACATTAGAGAGAAGTGTCAGGTATATATTAATAAACAAAATTCCGCAAAACTAACATAAAAACGAAACTTTTCGCTATCGCTTCAAGAATCAAAATTTTCATTTTCGGAAACAAAATTTTCGTTTCTAGAATGAAAATTTTGTTTCTGGAAACAAAATTTTTGTTTCTCGGCTAAAATTTTCTTTTCCAGAAACAAAATGTAGTTGGACCATTTAAATTAAGCTAATGTTTTTATTATGTTATGTTAATAAAAAATAAAAGTATAAACCCACAACAATCGAAAATAACACACTGGTTAGTACTTTTCACGAACTGCATACAACAAACGGGATTAAAGAATGATTTAAATATGTGCAACCGATCAATATGAAAACTGGTCGCAATAAATAATGAATATAATTTAGATTAACATTGGAGACAAGTGTCAGGTAAATAATAATAAACAAACTGTCGTAAAATTAACATAAAATCGAAACTTTTCGCTATCGCTTCAAGAATCACAATTTTTGTTTCTGGAAACAAAATTTTCGTTTCTGGAAACAAAATTTTCGTTTCTTGGCTAAAATTTTCTTTTCCAGAAACAAAAAAATTGCTTCTTTAATGAATTTAGGGTTATCATTTTCCCAAGTTCTATGATTATATGATTTGTTAAGCTGACGCAATATCATAACAATTTCGAGTAACAAAGATTGTGTGTGCAGTTAATAAATGTTTGGACCTTTTAAACTAAACATATTTTTTTTCACATCCATAAAAAATAAAGGTATAAACCCACAACATTGAAAATAACACACTAGTTACTTTTCACGGACAGCAATACAAACAAACGGGATTAAAGATTGATTTAAATATCTGCAACGGATAAATATTAAAACAACTAGACATAAAATATTGATTTTAATTTATATTAACATTGGAGAAATGTGTTCAGGTATAGATTAATAAACAAAATTGCGTAAAACTAACATAAAAACGAAACTTTTCGCTATCGCTTCAAGAATCACAATTTTCGTTTCGGGAAACAAAATGTTCGTTTCTCGGCTAAAATTTTCGTTTCTAGAAACAAAAATTTTGTTTCTTTAATAAATTTAAGGTTATTATTTTCCCAAGTTCTATGATTATATGATTTGTTAAGCTGACGCAATACCATAACAATTTCGAGTAACAAAGATTGTGTGTGCAGTTAATAAATGTTTGGACCTTTTATATTAAGATAATGTATTGGTTCTATTCATTTAAATAAAAAAAATGTAAAATCCCACAACAATGAAAGAAACCTCTGGTTAGTACCTTTCACGGACGACAATACAAACAAACGGGATTAAAGATTGATTTAAATGTGTGCAACCGATAAACATTAAAACAACTAGCTATAAATATTGATTTTAATTTAGATTAACATTAGAGAGAAGTGTCAGGTATATATTAATAAACAAAATTCCGCAAAACTAACATAAAACGAAACTTTTCGCTATCGCTTCAAGAATCAAAATTTTCATTTCTGGAAACAAAATTTTCGTTTCTGGAAACAAAATTTTCGTTTCTGGAAACAAAATTTTCGTTTCTCGGCTAAAATTTTCGTTTCTAGAAACAAAAATTTTGCTTTTTTAATGAATTTGGGGTTATCATTTTTCCAAGTTCTATGATAATATAATTAGTTAAGATGACGCAATACCACAACAATTTCGAGTTAAAGGGATTGCGTGTGCAGTTGAGAAATGTAGTTGGACCTTTCAAACTAAGACAGTGTATTTATTTTGTTATATCAATAAAAAAGGTATACACCCACGACATTAATAATAACACACTAGTTAGTACTTTTCACGGACAGCAATACAAACAAACGGGATTAAAGATTGATCTAAATGTCTGCAACCGATAAATATTAAAACATCTAGCCATAAATATTGATTTTAATTTAGATTAACATCAGAGAGAAGTGCCAGATATATATATTAATAAACAAAATGCCGTAAAACTAACATAAAAAACGAAACTTTTCGCTATCGCGTCAAGAATCAAAATTTTCGTTTCTGGAAACGAAATTTTCGTTTCTCGGCTATAATTTTCGTTTCCAGAAACAAAAATGTTGCTTCTTTAATGAATTTAGGGTTATCATTTTCCCAAGTTCCATGATTATATGATTTGTTAAGCTGACGCAATACCACAACAATTTCGAGTAACAGAGATTGTGTGTGCACTTAATAAATGTAATTGGACCCTTTAAACTAAGATAATGTAAATATTGTTTTCACATCCATAAAAAATAAAGGTATAAACCCACAACATTAAAAATAACACATTAGTTAGTACTTTTCACGGGCGTTAATAGAATCAAAAGAAATTAAAGAGTAATTTAAATGTGTGCAACCGATAAACACCCTCCAATATGAACCCAAAACAAAATAACACACTGGTTAGTACTTTTCTCGGGCGGTATTAAAAACAAACGGGATTAAAGAGTGATTTAAATGTGTACAACCGATAAACATTAAACCAACTAGTCATAAATAATGATTTTAATTTAGATTAACATTAGAGAGAAGTGTCAGGCATATATTAAAAAACAAACGTCGTAAAACTAACATAAAAACAAAATTTTTCGTTATCGCTTCTTTAAACAAAATTTTCGTTTCTGGAAACGAAATTTTCGTTTCTCGGCTAAAATTTTCGTTTCTAGAAACAAAAATTGTGGTTCTTAAATGAATTTAGGGTTATCGTTTTACCAAATAATATGATTATATGATTCGTTAAGCTGACGCAATACCACATCAATTTCGAATTAAAGAGATTGCGTGTTCGGTTAATAAATGTAGTTGGTCCTTTTATACTAAGATAAAGTATTTGTTCTATATTTATATAAATAAAATAAGGGTATAAACCCACAACATTGTAAATAACACACTGGTTAGCAGTCCTTTAACAGGCGGTATTAGAAACATACGGGATTAAAGATTAATTTAAATGTGTGCAACCGATAAACATTAAAACAACTAGCCATTAATATGATTTTTATTTAGATTAACTTTAAAGAAATGTGTCAGGTTTAAATTAATAAACAAAATGTCGTAAAACTGACATAAAAACGAAACTTTTCTTTATAGCTTCTAGAAACAAAATTTTCGTTTCTGGAAACACAATTTTCGTTTCTCAGCTAAAATTTTTGTTTCTGGAAACAAAATTTTCGTTTCTAGAAACAAAAATTGTGTTTCTTAAGTGAATTTTGGGTTAACACTTTCCCAAGTTTTATGATTATATGAGTAATTTAGCTGACGCAATACCACAACAATTTCGATTGAAAGATATTGTGTGTGTAGTTAATAAATGTAGTTGAACCTTTTAAACTAAGATAATGTATTTGAACCATTTATTTAAAAAATATTAAATAGCGTTTTATTTATATGAATTTAGTTAGGACAGGCATAGATCCAATTACGCATTAAGCAGCGGTGATCTGATTAATTATTTCGAAGAACTAATTCTTGTAAACAACAATAAATCAGGGATCTTTTAAATGTGGAAATTTTAGTTGCGCGACATGCGTGTGGTGTGCACACCGAAGTTTAGAAACAAGATTTACTTTTTGGCTTGAATTGTTAGAGACCTCACGATTTATATTAAAGAAATAACAGTTTATTCTCCGTTATTATTATCGTGAGCTGACCGCGTTCGCACAAGTCATCAAAAAGATAAGCGCGTCTCCTACTGGTGCATCAGGGCCAAAAATCCTTACATAAACGCTTAGGCCACGATTGCTTAATGTACTTGAAGAACAAGGTTAGCTTTTCCAACTCTCACATACCACAATAATTTCGAGTCTAAGATATTGCGCGTGCATTTAATAAATGTGGTTGGGCCTTTTTATACTAAGATAATGTATTTTTTTCTATTTATTTAAATAAATACTAAATGTTAACCTACAATATTGTAAATAACACACTGATTAGAACTTTTCACGGGCGGTAATAGAAAAAAATGTGATTAAAGAGTGATATAAATATGTGCAATCAATAAACATTAAAACAACTGGTCATAAAAATGATTTTAGCTTAGATTGACATTAAATTTGTTCTTAAAAAATAAACCTTATATCTTGTTTGGTTTTCAAACGCGCGCCATTAACGCACCCACACTATACGTCAAATGATCAATATGTTCGGTTTGGGTTGAAATGAAACAGCTTGGATATAGCTAAATCGACGATTTGTTACAGTAAGTACATGGAAATTGGTAAATGGGTGGATAACACATTTATAAACTTGCTCCCAAAAAATAAACCTTATATCTTGTTTGGTTTTCAAACGCGCGCCATGAACGCACCCACACTATACGTTAAATTATCAATATGTTCGGTTTGGGTTGACATGAAACAGCTTGGATATACCTAAATCTACGATTTATTAAAGTAAGTACATGAAAATTGGTAGATGGGTGGATAACACATTTATAAATTTGCTCCCAAAAAATAAACCTTATATCTCGTTTGGTTTTCAAACGCGCGCCATTCACGCACCCACACTACGTCAAATTATTAATATGTTCGCTTTGGATGGACATGAAACAGCTTGGATATACCTAAATCGACGATTTATTGTAGTAAGTACATGAAAATTGGTAGATGGGTGGATAACACATTTATAAATTTGCTCCCAAAAAATAAACCTTATATCTTGTTTGGTTTTCAAACGGGCGCCATTCACGCACCCACACTACGTCAAATTATTAATGTGTTCGCTTTGGATGGACATGAAACAGCTTGGATATACCTAAATCGACGATTTATTGTAGTAAGTACATGAAAATTGGTAGATGGGTGGATAACACATTTATAAATTTGCTCCCAAAAAATAAACCTTATACCTTGTTTGGTTTTCAAACGCGCGCCATTCACGCACCCACACTACGTCAAATTATCAATATGTTCGTTTTGGGTTAAAATGCATCAGCTTGGATATACCTAAATCGACGATTTATTGTAGTAAGTACATGAAAATCAGTAGATGGGTGGATAACACATTTATAAATTTGCTCCCAAAAAATAAACCTTATATCTTGTTTGGTTTTTAAACGCGCGCCATTCACGCACCCACACTACGTCAAATTATCAATATGTTCGCTTTGGGTTGAAATGAAACAGCTTGGATATACCTAAATCGACGATTTGTCATAGTAAGTAGATGAAAATTGGTAGATGGGTAGAGACCATACTTGTAAAATTGCTTCCAAAAAATAAACCTTATATCTCGTTTGGTTTTCAAACGCGCGCCATTCACGCACCCACACTACGTCAAATTATCAATATGTTCGCTTTGGGTTGAAATGAAACAGCTTGGATATACCTAAATCGACGATTTGTTATAGTAAGTACATGAAAATCGGTAGATGGGTGGATAACACATTTATAAATTTGGTCCTAAAAAATAAACCTAATAGCTTGTTTGGTTTTCAAACGCGCGCCATGAACGCACCCACACAACGTCAAATTATCAATATGTTCGCTTTGGTTTGACATGAAACAGTGTGGATATACCTAAATCGACGTTTTCTTATAGTAAGTAGATGAAAATTGGTAGATGGGTAGATAACATAATTGTTAATTTGCTCCCAAAAAATAAACCTTATATCTCGTTTGGTTTTTTTAACGCACCCACACTAAACGTCATATTATCAATATGTTCGCTTTGGGATGGAATGAAACAGCTTGGATATACCTAAATCGACGATTTCTTATAGTTAGTAGATGAAAATTGGTAGATGGGTAGATAACATACCCGTAAATTTGCTCACAAAATATAAACCTTATATCTCGTTTGGTTTTTTAAACGCGCGCCACAAACGCACCCACACTACGTCAAATGATCAATATGTTCGCTTTGGGTTGAAATGAAACAGCCTTGATATTCCTAAATCGACGATTTGTTATAGTAAGTACATGAAAATTGGTAGATGGGTGGATAACACATTTATAAAATTGCTCCCAAAAAAGAAACTTTATATCCCGTTTGGTTTTCAAACGCGCGCCATTCACGCACCCACACTATACGTCATATTATCAATATGTTCGCTTTGGGTTGAAATGAAACAGCTTGGATATACCTTAATCGACGATTTGTTATAGTAAGTACATGAAAATCGGTAGATTGGTGGATAACACATTTATAAATTTGGTCCTAAAAAATAAACCCTATAGCTTGTTTGGTTTTCAAACGCGCGCCATTCACGCACCCACACTACGTCATATTATCAGTATTTTCGCTTTGGGTTGAAATGAAACAGCTTGGATATACCTTAATCGACGATTTGTTATAGTAAGTACATGAAAATCGGTAGATTGGTGGATAACACATTTATAAATTTGGTCCTAAAAAATAAACCCTATAGCTTGTTTGGTTTTCAAACGCGCGCCATTCACGCACCCACACTACGTCAAATTATCAGTATTTTCACTTTGGGTTGAAATGAAACAGCTTGGATATACCTAAATCGACGATTTGTTGTAGTAAGTACATGAAAATTGGTAGATGGGTAGATAACATACCTTTAATTTTTTGCCAAAAAATAAACCTTATATCTCGTTTGGTTTTCAAACGCGCGCCATTCACGCAGCCACACTAAACGTCATATTATCAATATGTTCGCTTTGGGTTGAAATGAAACAGCTTGGATATACCTAAATGGACGATTTGTTATAGTAAGTACATGAAAATCGGTAGATGGGTGGATAACACATTTATAAATTTGGTCCTAAAAAATAAACCTTATAGCTTGTTTGGTTTTTAAACGCGCGCCACAAACGCACCCACACTACGTCAAATTATCAATATGTTCGCTTTGGTTTGACATGAAACAGTTTGGATATACCTAAATGGAAGATTTCTTATAGTAAGTAGATGAAAATTGGTAGATGTGTAGATAACATACTCATTAATTTGCGCACAAAATATAAACCTTATATCTCGTTTGGTTTTCAAACGCGCGCCATTCACGCAGCCACACTAAACGTCATATTATCAATATGTTCGCTTTGGGTTGAAATGAAACAGCTTGGATATACCTAAATCGACGATTTTTTATAGTAAGTACATGAAAATCAGTAGATGGGTGGATAACACATTTATAAATTTGGTCCCAAAACATAAACCTTATATCTCGTTTGGTTTCCAAACGCGTGCCATTCACGCAGGCCCGGTGCTAGGAACCGCGGGGCCCAATTAGAAATGTGATGGCGGGGCCCCTACTCTTCATAGCAAAATTTATGGGTGTTTGTATGTACAAACTACAAAAATGGACATTTAATACTTGTATATATATTATATATATTGTTTAGCAACCATATTCATTATGACGTAACAGGCAGACACAGAAATGTCAATTTGACTTAGTTACGATGCATAACAAATTGATATTATGAGAAAGAATATTATTTCACTTTTTATTTTACGTTTCAGTAATATTTTAAACCTCGTAATACAGAAAGAACACCGCTAGCGCGGGGCCCCTTCAAGGTGCGGGGCCCAATTTGATCTAATCGGTCAAATCGGCCTAAAACCGGCCCTGCATTCACGCACCCACACTACGTCAAATTATTAATGTGTTCGCTTTGGATGGACATGAAACAGCTTGGATATACCTAAATCGACGATTTATTGTAGTAAGTACATGAAAATTGGTAGATGGGTGGATAACACATTTATAAATTTGCTCCCAAAAAATAAACCTTATATCTTGTTTGGTTTTCAAACGCGCGCCATTCACGAACCCACACAACGTCAAATTATCAATATGTTCGCTTTGGTTTGACATGAAACAGTTTGGATATACCTAAATCGACGATTTGTCATAGTAAGTAGATGAAAATTGGTAGATGGGTAGATACCATACTTGTAAAATTGCTTCCAAAAAAATAAACCTTATATCTCGTTTGGTTTTCAAACGCACCCACACTAAACGTCATATTATCAACATGTTCGCTTTGGGATGAAATGAAACAGCTTGGATATACCTAAATCGACGATTTCTTATAGTTAGTAGATGAAAATTGGTAGATGGGTAGATAACATACTCGTAAATTTGCTCACAAAATATAAACCTTATATCTCGTTTGGTTTTTTAAACGCGCGCCACAAACGCACCCACACTATACGTCAAATTATAAGTATTTTCGCTTTGGGTTGAAATGAAACAGCTGGGATATACCTAAATCGACGATTTGTTGTAGTAAGTACATGAAAATTGGTAGATGGGTAGATAACATACCTTTAATTTGTTTGCCAAAACATAAACCTTATATCCCGTTTTGTTTTTAAACGCGCGCCATTCACGCACCCACACTACGTCAAATTATCAGTATTTTCGTTTTGGGTTGAAATAAAACAGCTTGGATATACCTAAATCGACGATTTGTTGTAGTAAGTACATGAAAATTGGTAGATGGGCAGATAACATACCTTTAAATTTGTTCCCCCAAAAAAACCTTATATCTTGTTTGGTTTTCAAACGCGCGCCACAAACGCATCCACACAAGGTCAAATTATCAAAATGTTCGCTATATCGATCCTATTTAATTCCATAATACTACAATATATGAAAACATTAATCCCTTGTTCAGATTAACATGCAATTCTCAATACAGGCATGAATATTAACTATTTTAGGACATTGGTTCAACTGTCATTCAATCACAATCATTAAAAAGTGGACCTGTTAGATTTAATATAATATGTTAGAAAATATGATTATCGTTTATAAGAAAGAAAAATGACAATCGCTTTTTAAAGGACAATATTCAAACATATTACGGAAACACCTTAAGTCATTTTCTTATATACGTCATTGACGTGATATCAGCCCGCTTTCATATATAAATGTCGACAAATGTTCGCAGTATATTAATGAACTTAGGTGTGATGCTGCAATTAACACACATCAATTTTTTATAATATAATTAAATATCTTCTTTATTGCGAACCAAGTTCTCATTTTCCGTTCTGAATTAACCATCATTGAGTGAAGTCGATGATCTTGCCACTTAGTTTAACTACGCATTGCAAAACTTGTTGTTTATTATGGTTAAACACAATGATTGCAGAAAAGGTATGTTGTAGCAGAACTAACTAAATGACACACCACAAAAGCGAGTTTCGGAAAGCAAAAAATCTAAAACTCATTAACGTAATCACTTTTGGGGTAATGATCATCATCCATTTTATCTTTAGTCACGTAATTTTCGTTTTTTGTTATTTTTACGACAGTTTGTTCATGTATATCTACCTGAAAATCTCTCTAATGTTATTCTAAATTAAAATCATTATTTATGACGAGTTTTTTTAATGTCGGTTACACGAATTTAAATCACTCTTTTAGCCCCGTTTGTTTCTATTACCGCCCGTAAAAAACTGCACATGCAATCATTTTCACTCGAAATTGTTGATATTGTGTCAGCTTAACGAATTATGTAATCATAGAACTTGGGAAATAATAATCCTAAACTTATTTAAGAAACACAATTTTCGTTCCTAAGAAACGAAAATTTTACCCGAGAAACGAAAATTTTGTTTCCAGAAACAATAACGAAAAGTTGTTATGTTAGTTTTATTATCGCATGCTTCGTGGTTAAAGAGTTTTAAATCTTTGTAAGAGGTGAATCGGTCAAAACATGGGCAAGTACAATTTGTTCTTTAAAACTTTGAGGAGAAATTAAGTAACCGCTTTCTGCTATAGAACATTTAGCTTATGTGCTACTCGGTGACGCACGTAAATAGTAAATATCTGATCACAAACTGAGCACCACATTTGTAATTTTGTATAGCAAACAAAAAATCTTTCTGTTGTGGGGATTACACAAGTAATAATGTAACTCCATTATGAGTCATTATTCACACCACTATTGGCAGGTGTTTGTACTGTTAACTCGAGTTTAATTATGACATCATAATAACGTACGGTCGTGTGGCCAAAAGGTTAACGCGACCGATACATATACCGACTACAATACAAAAAACGGTCCGAGTAACGTTCCCATCATGGTTTCGAAACTTGGCTCGGTTTAAAAAAAAAAAAAAAAGACATCATAATAACGCGCGACAAAGCTGATTTCTACGCCGCCAATGTTCTGCATGACGTCACTGTGACCTTTTACCAATTATAATTAGGCTGGTTCATGTGAATAAAAAAAATATTCACCGGATAAAGTATCGAACCCAACTTGGGCCGGTCCATAATTACGAATCAGTCGCGCAAACCATTCGGCCAGACACCGTTATTGAATTAAAAGAAGTTATATGGTTATTTTACTGTTTGACCTCTAGTGCCACCTAACTGCTAAAAAAATTATCTAATACATTTTTTTCAGAAACAAAACTTTCGTTTCTGCCATTTCGCTTTGGAAAAATTTCGTTTCTCACCGTTACAATAAGGGAAAAGAAAATGTTTAATCCTGTAAATCTTCTGGTGGTGTTAGCTCGTATGGTTTGGAACTACAGTAGCAAATTCTAGGTATATGCGCCAGTTTAAGACTGTTCTACACCGGTTATTCTATAACAGCCGATATTTAGAAACTGTTAAAGATTATTCACTTTATATTGTAAGGAAAGTTGTTTATGTGAATAAAATAAACTGAGACAGGCTCAAAAAGACCCTACAAGCTGCAAAACAGAATATCCATTATAATTTTAAAAACTTAAATATTTTTTCGAACAACATGGACATTAAGTTTGGATTGGTTACCTGGGGACCCATTACGTTATACACTTTATTTAAGATATACCAACGGTTATGAAGTAGCCAGGAAACCCGATCGCCTTAGTATACAGAAAAATTTAGCGTACTCTCAACAGGATTTTAAAAATAGTGGTGATTTACACATGTTTGATAGCCTTTAGTTAAAATTGTATCTTTGATCTGCAACCTAAACCCGAAACCCTCCAAATGTTTACTTCAAATTTTTTTAGATAATACCACGGTACTTTGGGAACTTTTTTCTAACAAAACAGATCGAAGGTGCACTATCAACAATTTTATTTCACAAAGTAGGCCTACTGTTTCACTATTACAAAACTTATATTCCTATTAATTGGTTATGCGCCATATATAGTAACTGTAATGCCATTTATCGGAATTATAAACTATAGGTAAACCTCTAAAAACAAGTTTTATTATACCCAGTAATAGCACGTGTTATTGCTATTAAACTTTAGTGAATGTTGTTGTAAAATAATTCTGTTTAATATACTCCAGTAACGAAGAAAATAAATTGGATATGGACTTTTTTAAACCGATCTCAAGAAAAATAACGTTGAGTTTTTTTTATTTTTGACCGAGTTAAGTTTCGAATCCATTGTGAACTCGTCACTAAAACTTATTATATAAAAGCAGACGAATGCGAATCTGACGCGTTAATCATTGTAACAATGCGAATTAAAAAAAACAGTCACTATATACAAAAACACAGGTGGATAGGAGAAAACATATCTTGTTTCCTGTGAAAGTGTAATTGCTTGGATTATCGAGGCTATAAATTAAAAGAATTTTCACACATATCACATTACTACGGTTTCTCTCGAGTATGGATCATTTGATGTCTTTGTAAGTGGTATTTTTGTCTAAACGATTTTCCACACATGTCGCATTTAAATGGCTTCTCTTGGTTATGAATCCGTTGATGTACTTTCATACGACTTGAACATGGAAACGACTTTTCACATAAGTCACATTTGTATGGTTTCTCTCGAGTATGGATCATTTGATGTCTTTGTAAGTGGTATTTTTGTCTAAACGATTTTCCACACATGTCGCATTTGAATGGCTTCTCTTGGTTATGAATCTTTTGATGTACTTTCATACGACTTAAACATGGAAACGACTTTTTACATAAGTCACATTTGTATGGTTTTTCTCCGGTGTGAATTCTTTTATGTAATTTCACTTGACTTGTACTTGCGAATGGCTTTTCACACACGTCACAAGTATATGGTTTTTCTCCAGTGTGAATCCTTTTATGTAATATCAAATGAGCTGCAATTTTAAACGACTTTTCACATAAGTCACATTTATATGGTTTCTCTCCAGTGTGAATCCTTTTATGTACTTTCATATGCTCTGCACCTCTAAACGACTTTTCACACACATCACATTTGTATGGTTTCACTCCAGTGTGAATCAAATAATGTCTTTTAAAATTACCCAGTTCTGAAAACGACTTTTCACACGCATCACATTTGTATGGTTTTTCTCCAGTGTGAATCCTTTGATGTTTTTTTACATAACGTGCACTAGTAAAATACTTTTCACACACGTCACATTTGTATGGTTTCTCTCCAGTATGAATTTTTTGATGTCGTTTCATGTCGCATGTTTGTGTAAACGATTTTCGACACACTTCACATTCGTATTGTTTCTCTCCTGTGTGAGTCTTTTGATGTATTTTCATTTCGTATAGTCGTGTGAACGATTTTTGACACACATCGCATTGGGATGGATTTTCCACAGGGTACATTGTGTTTTCAAATAAACAGGCCGGTTTTAGGATTCTTAACACAATTTGTATTGAACTATTTATCTTAACTTCATTCACATCTGTTAAAAGGTATTCTTAATTGCTGTCTATTGATATTATTTAAAAAAATACAACACACAGAACCGCTGTGGGAATTAGATAGTATATCTTCAGCCACCCACCAATCATCAGGCCTATACTTGGCTATCATCAAAGAAAACACGACCTCTCTCGTCATTTACTAACAATTATTAAAGTCAAACAAAGTCACGACAAACGAGTAGGTAATAAAGGACGGCCGAAAGGTTTTAACATGAAACGAACAAAAAGGGCAGCACTGGGGTAGAATTAAATAAAGAACGCTACCACCGCTATAGTTATTGACTGACACAAACTGTTTACTTTTATTTCATATTTTGCCGTATGACTTTATTATTTTCAATCCTAGTCGCTTACTAAGTAATACACATTGTGTTTAGACATGCCTATCTGACTCTTGTATTCGCTGTACCTCTAGGTATGGTTGATTCTGTAAGCTGTATGACTGATCTACATCATCGACATTCATTTTTGCTTTAGATTTTTTAATCCTCACTGCTAAACCACATTTCTACAATGGATCCGTTAAAGTGAATTTACATATTTTTGCAACAACCTAATTATGGGTTCCCTTTGGTGCGAAACTGGTCGCTAGCTAGTCGGTTGTGTCCTTGGGCAAGGCACTTTACGGACATTGCCTGAACCCAGCGGATTAATGGGTTCTACTAAATTTAAGGAACGTGTCTATCATACACAACACACTGCAATAGCTCCGGTAACCCGACGATGGGCGCGAGGTGATCTGACGATTGCCCGTGTGATAACCCCCTAGGTTTTCCCATTCACGGGGATAAACATGAATATCCTATCCTATCCTATCCTTTGAATCCGAACGAAACACATATTGATTTTATTTCGTCTTTTATCTTTTCTTTTTTTCTGCGTCTCGCTCGTGACAGGCGTGTTATGTTGCCAGATTATTGTCATGAAGGGGTTATCCAATCAGATTAAAACTAATAGGAATCCTAACTGCCATGTTTTTGTTTTGCATCTATCTTTATTTTTACGATCTTTATTATTACCCCAAGGCAAGTTACCATGGGAAATCGTTAAAATATAAAATGCTTGGGGCTCGTTGAGTGCCTATATCTTGCACTAAATCTGGCCTGAACCTCCCCAGTTATTTAGACTCCTAATAGACGACAATCTGAAATCTGTCTCGGAAAGTTTCTTTATTGTAGTTAAACTGTAAAATAGATAAGGTTAAACTGATTTTACAGGCTTGGAGATGCGCTCTAAGCAGGGGATATATAGGTCCGCATTCCAGAACGCTTTTCTGATAATGGTTTGAAAAACAAAGTATGTCGACCGCATGAAAGCTTATGGTGTATGGTAAGAGGATTAGACGGGAAGTAGCCGTGCGGAGATTATAGCCAATTGACAGGCCAGAGGAAATTATTGACAGGAGGAAACAGGAACAGCTGTGCATGGGCTTACTCCAATAATTTTAGCGAAAAAATATACATTAATTAAAATATCGTCAAAAAGCATGCAATAATTAAAAAAAAACAATCTAAAAATATTCTCTGTTTCTATTGTCGATTTTGAATATACCAATGTGAAAACTTTATTCGAAATACATGGATATTGAATTTAGATTAGTAACTCTTTAGTAAACTTTATTTAGTACTCTTTAGTAAACGTTATACAATACAATTTTTATTTTTGTTTCTTTCGCTGCCGCGTTTACCACCAACAATTTGAAAATACATGTCATATATAAATATATATATATATATATATATATATATATAGGCCTATACCAAAACAAATATGGCGTTAACTGAAAATCCAACAATTAACAAAAAAATAGTGTGGCAAGATACTACAACATAACAGGAAAGCACCAAAAAAAACAAAAGTTATCTAGGGGTGATGCCTCCCTGGAAAAAAAATATATAGGCCTATATAATATATATATATATATATATATATAATTAAAAAA
>CH002986.1:14088-27982 GCA_000149265.1 Ciona savignyi | reverse complement strand
GTATATGCAAATATTTTAAATCATAAAAAATCTACTTGCTAATAGTGGTAATTATATGAAGATAATGTTATATAATTTGTGCAGATTACTTCATGAATATTCTAGTATTCAATTTCTACTGGAAATACTTTTTAATAAATTTGAAATGTATGCATACAATACTACTGTTCTTTAATCTACTTATAATTTATGTTGTTTTTACCTTAGCAAGCAATATTTGAGTGAAATTTTCACACGAATAATACATTTAGCGTTAACAAAGTCATGCTCTGTAAAAAAAAAATGAAATTTCGTCCAGAATTTGCTATAATCCAACTAATCATTGACATGTTTTAAAGGTATGGCAGCGAAGCAACAATGCTTTACTCATATTTTCCGTTGTGGCTGTGGTCGATTTGATTTCGTCCTCTTCAACCATTGTTGCTCCATTTTTCTCGCCGTCTTACCTAGGAGAGCGCCTCCTTGTGGCGGATATATTCGTCGATCGAGTCGTGAGATTCGCCGAAAATTTGTGGTTCGCGTGCTCGCTGCTGGTGTCCTCTTATTGGGACACAAAACAACGAAGGTAAATCTCTTTTCTACTTGTTTTATTATTTTGCAGTTTTGTTTATTCATTTTTTACCCTAGTATTAAAAACCAGCAAATAGGCAAATCACAGCAGAGGGGCAGGATAAAACAGCATTACCAACAATTATTATTAAAACAAATTATTAAGCAAAGGATAAAAACCATTGCAAAAGTAAACCTTTTATGCTATGGTAGGATGTTGATGTACCCGTGAATTGTCATATTACCTTTTGCTTAAAGTCGGGGTATCGGAGCTAATGCAGTGTTTTATGGAATGCTTGAGCAATTTTAGTAGACCACATTAAACCACCAGGTCCAGGCAACGTCTGCAAAGTGTCTTGCCAAAGAACCAGATGCTTAATCGAACATATCTGGTTTTGATCGTAAACAATCTTTTTTCAGCTAAAAACAACACTTTTATAAAACTAGATATAACACAGATAACCATATGACTAAAACGTGGTAACTGTTTGCATACTGGAAAAACTGCATTTAGTTTTTGTTTATTCATTTTTTGCCCTAGTACCGGTATTAAAAAGCAGCAAATAAGCAAATCACAACACAGGTGCAGGATAAAACAGCAAAACAAACAATCTGTTAAACAAATCATTAAACAAAAGATAAAAATATTAAATAAAGTGGGGATTGCCGCCAAATCAAAGCTAGATTACAATGATTTGAAAACAAAATTATTTAAAAAAATAAAGCCCTGAAAAAAGTGCAATCAAATATGCCTAGTAGCTGGCTTTAGCGGAAGGTGTGGCATATAAGATTTATTTTTGATTAACTTTAACCTAATCAACCCATTTTAACCGAATCTACCTAACATTAAGTGTCTTGCCAACATTTTTGTTGAGCCCAGTTTAGTGTTTGTTCACAATTGCAGAAATGTTATGACCCATAGATGTATGTATCACTGGGTTTGAAGTAAAAATATGTTTATTAGGCCGCATCCGCTATATTTGATATTTAATCTTTTTTATAGATGTGTTTTAATCTCTTTTTCTGTCGCATTTTTCTGTTCATATATTGTAATTTAATTCATTTGCTGTATTTAATATTAGGACAAAAATGAATAAACTAAACTTACCGGTCAGTGATTTTTCAATGCGGATATGTTAAATATTCATTATTTATAATCTGCTGTACATATTTATTGACCAATCTCATTAAATTTGCATTTCCATCAATAAAATTTCCACTTAGTTAAATTTGAATTGATCCAAGTTGTGCATATTTCTTTTGCTCACAGTTTTTTTTTTAAGATGGAGTTGATTTCATTTTACTTGACCACAATATTTTTGCAAGCAAAACTTACTAATATTAACCATTCTACTGCACGAATTACTGAAAAATTTTACTATTTTCACCAATACAATATTTTGTGAAATTTTTAAATCGTAATTTTCTCATTTTTTTTAAATATTTATATCCGAATTTTCCAATTTTGATACATTTCTAAATATTCTTTAAAAATCATAATTTTTTCAACCATAATTTTCCCAGGAAATCATCACTTGGTATCTTGATAATCAACTTGCTCTTCTTCCCTATTGTTCTTGGAACAATTGGAGTTGCATCCATCCTCTCTGCTCCTCTTCTCCCATTGTTCACCCTCCCCATCTTTCTAGTGGGGTTTCCCCGCCATTCGGCATTCTGGCCCCAAACACCAGGTGATAATTCGTGAGCATGGGTGATGGTGGTAAACCTTCATATTTAGTTTTTTTTAATCGTGTGTCTGGAAAACACCAATTACCATTCCCAGATTTCCTTATGACCACTGTATTTTCACCATACATTTTTTAGATTACCCCATATTTACACCGCTATGAGGTAAATCCATCCAAGAACCCTGGTGTGATTGACCAGTGGTTTCCTACTCTCTTGCTCACTATCAGATGGTTAAAGTAAACATTTCTTACAAATGGAGATCCTAGATTGTTTTGACATGCCATTCAAATGTGGTCAAACGCCTAAAAAGCTCCAACGTCCCTCAATTATTACCTAACCAACAATTTACGTTGAAAAAATATATATTGGCAAAATAGAAGAGTTTACAGTTTTATAATAGTAATTTTGAATCAGAACTTTTCAAATCATGATGTAGATTAGTTTTGCTTTTGAGATTTGAATTTTGCTGTGGAGATTCAAATCCCTGTAACTGAAGTTCTATTTTCCTTATCAGGTAAAGCAGGTGCTAGTACATGCGCCGACACAGTGTACTACGCTCAAATGGCACCTGAGATAGCAAAGCAGGTGGCAACCGCCACATACCTTGGCTCCACGGTTACTATTGGGTCATGCACCAACCTTCCATTCTTCCTTGTGCGATCGCAGGATAAATCACTTTGGATCCAGGTGGGTGATTTTATTCGGAACTCACAAGATGAATGTGCGTGTCAGGTTTAAATTACTAGACGGATCAATACTGTTACAAGATAACTTAATTTTAAATAGCGTAAACTTGTTTTTTTTGCCAAGTGTGCAAAATTATTTGGTAAAATTGGCATGTCGGTATGGTTATAATGTGTGGTTGTCGGGTGATATCATAAATTTCAAGTAGTTTTAAACTAAATTAGTTTACATTAGGTGTTAGAGGGTCCAATTTAAAAGGCAAGGGTGCAGTGCATACCCTATCTTTACATCTATGTCCATGAATTGATCCTGAATCAATTGTAATAACACAGGGAAATTATTATGCGTGTGTATTATGACTGAAAATCACAATCCACTAATCCCACAGACATTAGAAAGTGGGTACAGTTACGCCAGCTACTCGGTTAAAGGACTGGAACTCCAGGAAACCTCGTGTCACGCGTTGGAAGCCACACGACTTGACGACGCGTGCCAAGCCGCATTTGAACCAGGAGACCAACATAAGTGGTGAGTCGTTCTGTAGCGTTTTTTATATCCGAATATTTAGGATAGGATATTCATGTTTATCTTTGTGAATGGGAAAACACAATAGGTGTTTAAAACAGAAGCAATTGTCAGATTACCTCATGCCTGCCGTCGGTTACCAAAGTTATTGCAGTGTGTTGTGTATGATTCATACGTTCCTTCAATTTGGTAGAATGCAAGCAGTGTCTGTGAAGTGCCTTGCCTAAGGACACAACCAAATGGGACACAACCAAAAAAATAAATAGCCAGTGACCACTTTCGAACCTGAAACCCTTCAGCTGAAAGGCGACACACCAACCCACCAAGCTAATCTGTCATATTTGGTGTTAAGATAAATTGGGTTTCTAAAGTTTATTCCCAAATCCATGTGGTTGGGAAAATAGGAGCTCTCATGAGAGACATTAATCGATTAAACTTTTTTTAATTTAGTTATAACTTGGAACAATTGCCAAGAAGCAAATGACTTTTATATTTAGTTAACTGTTATGAAATACAGTTAAATGCACAGCTGTAATCAACTCACATGTAACTCATGTGTTACTAATTGAATTATTCAGGACAAACCCCTTCCCTCTTCTTTCATCGGTCACCCCCGTTGATACTGTTTACATTTCAAGTTACTCTGATGCGAAGAACTCATTGACAGGTAATTAAAAGAATAAATGTGTAATAAGCCAAATATTTTTTGTAATTCTGGTCCTATTTTATTACCAGAATACAACAGTTGTAAATAATAAATTACAGTTTAAAGCATAAATTGTTGTTTTAACACATAAAATACAGTTTTAAAGAAGAAAATACAACTTAAAGCATAAAATACAGTTTTAAAACATAAAATACAGTTCTAAAAGCATAAAATACAGTTTTAAAGCATGGCATATAGTTTTAAATCATGAAATACAATTTTCAAGAATGAAATACGGTTCTAAAGGCATAAAACACAGTTCTAAAAACATAAAATACAGTTTTAAAGGAAAAAAACACAATTTTTAAAGCATGAAAAACAGTCTTAAAGCAAAAAATATAGTTTTAAAGCATGGAATACAGATATTTTAGTAAATCTGTGAAAATGTAGCATTCTTAATGAACCTACTTGTTTCCAGGCATCATAGACAACCCAAAGGCGATTCAACAATATCACCGCGATTTCGTCAAATCCATGGTGTGGCTGCTCATTCGTCATTTCTGCTCGGACAAATCAGCGCTTCTAGAGCCTGGAGCAGCTAAGAACGATGCGAAAGTCCAACCACAAAAACCGAACTCTTTCGAACTCGTTGATCATTATAAGACATCTTCCCCGCATCCCAGCCAGACGAGTGTGGATGATATTTTATCATCGCGGCCGAACAGCACTCGTTCGGTGGTCGTGAAAAACGCACGGAACACGGATGGATCGACAACGAGTTTAGGTTCGCTTTTATCCAGCGAAGACCGGTTCAAACTGGCTGAGAGAAACACCAGACGACCAGTTCCACAGCTGAAACCTCCCGGCCTCATAGACAATGACGAAGATTGGGAAAATGAAAGCGGGTTCTCTGATTCTGGGTTCGGACTTCCAGCTTTGCAGCCGAAGATTGCAGGAAACACCAACGGTGGTGAGCAGCATGTGATATACACTGGTTTTATAGGATATCTTACTTTTCTTATTGATATATATTTCGAACAGCCATGGTTAAATAATTATGGATATCTTACTTAACATGTTTGTCAAATAGATATTTATCAAACAGAGATATCTAACCAAATGTTAACAGCCATGGATATCCAATTGACGTGTCTGTAAAACTGATTATTCTAATTCCAATCAATTAAACCCAGCTCAAAAGCAACACTAACAACCATCAGACTTATGTTGTGCAAATGACGATTGGTTTTTCCACCTTTAATTGGAACCGGACTCTAACAAATTTAGAAATTAATATTTTATTGAAACTGTTTCTGCTATTTTCAGCAATCAACCCTACCATTGCGACCCACCGATGGAGGGAAATACCCGTGGGTAAAGATGATCTAACCCCGTACCTCCACCTCTTCGATCGATCCTTGTACCTCCACGTCACATCTTCCCTGGATGATCCCGGGGAACTGAGTACATCCGGGATGGAGGAAGACAAGTTGATGGAGATCAGTCGGAGCCTCGTACTTGGAGGATATTTCATCGTCAACGTGGCCGGTGGGAGGGGAATTTTTTTTTTTTAAATATTGAAATTAAATTTAAAGATTTAAAAAAAATTAAATTAAAAATTTTGAAAAATTTTAAAAATTAAAAAAAAATTGAATTACATGTTGCATCATCTTTATCTTTATGGCTGAAAAGATTGCATGTTCAAGACTGGACGCTAGCTAGACGCTTGTGTTCTTGGGCAATGAACTTGACAGACAGTGCCTGAACCCAAAATTAAACAAACACACAGCAATAGCTACAGTAATCCGGTGTTGGGTGCAAGGTGATCTGACAATTCCTAATGTGAGAACGCTCCCTTACATAATCACGGGGTAATTTGAGAATTGTTCGTGTAATCACTTTACTTGAATATCCTATCCCTACCCAAGTACCAGGCACATAGGCAAATAATATTGTACATCACCTCCATTTACTTCCTATATCAAAGCTATTCTATTAAAAACGGGCAGTTTTACTAAAAACCAACCCACTCATCCAGGGGTGCCAGGACAGAACCCCACCCATCTCGGGGCCAGTCACTTGGGTAAGGTATTCATGGGTGACATTCCATGGTCCCCACAATTGGATTGGTTGGAAAAGAATCCGGAATTGTATGACCTCGTGCTTCAAGCCCACAGGTGAAAATTGTGGATGTGCTTTTGATGTATTTGATACCTTACAGTGCCACTTAGGAAGCCAATAACACAGGGTCTTTTGCAATCGTCGAATTTTCCATATTACACCCGAATACTATTTACGTCATATTATTTATCTCAAAATTAACTTCATTACTTTTTACCGAATTTTAAACACTCAGTGTATTCATTATTCAGATGGTTTTATGTATTTATTAGTATATGAATCGAACACATTAACCATTCAGCCACGATCTTTAACGTAATAATTAACTTCATTTATTACTGGGTGCCATTTAATGGTGGGGTCATCACTAAGATCGTTTTTATTTATGGAGTGTTATATGAATCGGTCGCATTAATCATTTCGCCACACAACCTTTTAACTATTTTAACTTAATTAGAGAAGAAAATCGTACAATTGTGTTTGACCCCACTCGATTGGGTCAGATAACAGGGCTAATATATTCAGGGTTTCCATTAAACTCATGTACGACCGAGTTGCCATGGGAACCACTGATCTCGCTGAAGATGAGGATTTTGAGGAGACGATGACGTCGTTGCGCGAACTGCAATCCGATTGGTTCATTGGTGTTGAATCGTCAGCCGATTGGAAGGCTGCCGTGGAGAAGCAGGTTCCGTCCTTATTTTCACTGAGTCACGGCGACTCATCAAACGTAAGCAATAATGGTGATGGTGGTGTAATCTACGGGGAATCCCCATGACACAAAGTATTGTGATTGGACAGTGGGTTGTTTAATTCCCACCCATGAGATTTTGCTATACATTTCTGTCCCAATCCATTTGTTAAATGTAGCCTGGATCTAATGAAAAAACGGATACACTACATATGCCAAAACTGAATTGCACTGTGCACTTAACAACCGAATTGAAGGAATGTCTCAATCATACACAACACACTTAAATAGTTCTGGTATCTCAATTAGGGGCACTAGGTGATATGACGATGGCCCGTGTGTTAAACACTAATTGCGTTTTCCCATTGACGGGGATAAAACATGAATATCTTATCCTTATCCTGATGTTCCTTCAATTTGGTAGATCCTATTACTCCACTAGGTTTAGGCAATATCCATTAGGTGCTTGTCCAAAAATATAACCGACTAGCTAGCAATCAGCTTCTGCAACCTTTCGTCTGTAAGACCACGCACTACCCATCAAGCTAATTGAGGGACAATGTGCTATTTGTTACTCAAGCTAAAATAAATAAACTAAACTACAAAAACTGCTGATTTTCTCTACAATAATATAGATTTATTTGTTACCAATATGATACAACCACCCAACCAAACCACCTCATGCGCCTTATTTTACTTGCTGCCAAGTCCAAAATTAAATTAAATGAATCACTAAACTAAAACTAAATCACAAAAACTGTCCATTTTGCAACCAGTATGGTAGATTTATTTGCGACCAACATAACTAATGTGAAACAACCACCCAACCAAACCACCTCATGCACGCAGAGCTTCTCGGCTCGTGTGTTGACGAGACGGCCCGTCGAAGCCCACATCACCCACGTGTCCCCATCATCCGTCCGATCCATCTGGTCCAACCTCTCCATGGAGCTCCTCTACGCGACGAATGATGATGAAGAGCGGTTCAGCATCCAAGCTCATCAGTCCCTCATAAGGAACTTGACGGTCCAAGCTGCTGACCCCCCGTTGGGGTACCCCATATTTTCATCGAAACCCATGTACGTCAGCACTCTGCCGGGGGGCTTGAGTGCAAGGGGTTACGGCAGCCCCACCTCGTAGTTTAATCAATTTTAAAGAGTTTTTCACTTATATTTATTCTAGCCGAACCACATATCACCCATGTGTCGCGGGTGGTTATTGTATTACGTTAACCCCACCAGTAATTTTGTAATTCAAACGATTATAAAGGCTAGGAGTGTTTTTATACATATTTATTGTATTGGGTTCCTTTACTTATGTTATCCAACAACCCCCCATCCCCACCTCTCCTTTTATCCAATAACAATATCTCTACATTTACCCATATAAGATGACAGATAGGTTTACCCATTCATCATTTATATAACTCCACCCCCTCATCTATCTTATTATAATAAATAAGTTCTAAAATCCTTCCCCACTTTAATCCAATATGAATATCTCACAACTCACCCATATAGTTTATCCCCTGATAGCTAATGTTAACCCACCCTTTTATCAAATACATAACCCCCACCTCCACAATCTATCTAATAATAATTACGAAGTTTAATATCCCAATATACTTAGCTTCCAATGTTGTCTATACCTTGTAAATGTAATTTATTCTTATTATTGCATGCCGTACCATTACCTGCACTATACTAGCATCTATTTCCCAGTCAAGTTTCACTTTCAGAACCTTACATTGCAATGAATCTCACATCTTACTACTTACTACTTAGTCAAATGTTGTTTTTTTGTTTTTTTTTATGAAAGTCTATTTTACAAATCAAAGATTTTTTTAGCCAATATCTGTTTAGGTACCAGTGCCAAAACCCCAAGTAATTTAAATGCGTATGATCCACCCTGGAAGGAAACTCGTTTTAGAAGGGATTTTTGTAACATTTTTCTACTTTCTCATATATTTTACGTATAAATTGCTGTTTCATATATTCTAGCTGTTTTTGTTCGATTATTTCCAGTACATATCTTCCACTGTGACGTGTATACGATGCACTATGCATGGACCCGCTTCACTAACTATTCTCCGCTTTCCCCAGGCACTTATAGATAACAGGCGTCGCGTTTTTTTATTGGCACTCTCCGGGTAGTTCAACGCGAAAAGGAATATCGTTTTAAGCGTTTTTTTTCAAGTTTTGTTTTTATGCCATTGGTATAAACAAAAATGTGTTATTGAATCGCTTTTGTGGTGAAATTGAATTTGCATCAAAACTACTGATATTAAAGTACACTCCCGTCTAATTCAACGCAAAAAGGTATATCGTTTTTGGTCACAAAAAATGCGTTTTCGACGTGTTTTTTTTTTTATTAAACAACTTCGTTGTGTTAAAATTGAATCTTTAACCAACCTATTCAAATTAAATCGCACTCTCCATTTAATTTAATACAAAATTCCATTCAATTTCAATGTTTATATCGTTTTTATACATTGGTTCAAACAAAAATGTATTTATTTTAGAAAACAATAATAAGAGTTTTATAAAACAGCTTCGTTTGTGATTGAAATTAAATTCGCTTGATTTTAATAAAGGCTTAACGTCTGTTTAAACTTTTCTGCCTTTGATCTAACTTTGTGCTTTTAATCTCTGCCTTTCACGCGTTGTAACACATCTTAGGACATTAGGTTTCAGATGATTGTATAAATATAATACTCCAGTTAATCCTCATGAAATTGAACAACGATGGGAGATTATCACACACGCTTATACCTCGCTCCCGCCGTCAATTACATGAGCAATCGCAATATTGTGTTAAATCTTAAATTTAGACTCTTCATGTTTTCGCCAGCTAGAACGTTGTGTCTTTGGTCAAGACAATTAGCTATAGTTGGCCATCGATGTCATAATTCAGTAAAATCTGCGCGCTGCTTATTTAAGTGGAGTCGATGTTTTCGTCAGAAAGTTAAGTACGCGCTGGTAATTTATGAACACGTACTTAATTTGTGAACACGTTAACAATTTTGCCGCATGACGGCGTAAAGAGACGAATTGTGACACTTTTGGCGATGTGAAAGGTTACCAGCGCGCTGCTAAATTGAGTGCGCGCTGTTTTTATTGAATTATGACATCGATAGCCAACCATACTTAGCAGCCATTGCCTGAACTCGATGGAATAATTCTACCAAATTAAGGAAACTACTGAAGAATACACAACACACTTCATTAGCTCCTGTAACCAGACGGTGGTGTCGAGATAATAGACGATTACCCGTGTAATAACCTCCCTTGTGTTTTTCCATTCACGGGAACAAACCTCAAAATCTTGTCCTATTCTCTTGAATTTCAAGAATATATTTTTCTCAATGTTAGCAATTGAGTAAATAAACCACAGTGTGTTTTTTCATGAGATCACGTAGTAGGAGTTAAAAACAACATATATGAAACATAAGATAATATCACAATGTTCAACACATCGTTTGTTGTGACACGGGCACCTTTCACAATGGTCCAATCTTGCCACGTAGATGTATACATCTAAGGAAACTTGTCTAATAACTAGAACCAGGTCATTTCTGAGACACTACCTGAACACAGTTAATTAAAACTAAAACAATGAAAATGTCTCTCAAAACATTAATAACTTATATCACCCGAGGGTGGGCGCTAGGAAATGTAATTATCTATGTGGTAAGGCTGCTGCCATTTCCTCATCTTCTTGAATAACTTATAAAATATACCAATTTCCACATCAAAATGTCTTAATCACGAGCCTACCAAAGGTTTGATTTGGGATAGAGCGAAATAAACAAAACATGAATATTCTAACATTTATTTTTCAATTGTTCAGTTTGATGGTGCCAACGATGCATTTGGTGTCATATTTTACGTCATAATCGGCGGTGGTGCGGAAAAGTTATGGTCCACTTCCGGTAAAATTTCCTTATCCAAGTTTGGTTTTAATCTGATTTTTGTTGGTTTAGCAAAAAGGTGGTAAAAGAATGCAAAACTAGGATTTTAAAAAGGGTGGCAAAAAGTTAATCTAATTCGAGTATAATTCCCTGTTTAGAACAATCTTATTCACAATGAACCAATGTGAAATCCACCACTGGGGATCGAACCCGGATCGCTTTTTACTTGACAGTCACTACAATCTATCACTGCTTGTTAATTTAAATGAACCTAAAAGGATAGGGTAGGATATTAATGTTTATCCCCGTTAATGAGAAAACCGAGGGGGTTAACACACGGGCAATCGTCAAATTACCTCGCGTCCACCGTGCGGTTACCGAAGCTATTGCAGTGTGTTATATATGATAGACACGTATCTTCAATTTGATAAAACCCATTAATTCGCTGGGTTCAATCAATGTCCGTAAAGTGCCTTGCCCAAAGACACAACCGACTAGCTATCGACCAGTATCGCACCTGCAACCTTTCGATTGAAAGAAGACGCACTAAACCGCCAGAATAACCGGCCGGATTGCGCTTTAATACATTTACGAATGCTATTTTAGTTTAAAATACATTGGTTTGTTTAACACGTTGTTTGACAAAATGACCACGCTTCATTTTCTTTTTTAACCTCGCCTTACGACGCGTGCTTCAAATTAATTAGTAGCGAAAACAAATTTGCCAGTTTCTCCAGTTTTGAGCTGACAGTCTTAATTTGAATGGACCCACCAACAAAAGCGATCCGTTAAGCACTGATCAATTCATTGGTTCATTGTGCGAGTTAGTAACAACACCGTCACAATGACACTTCACAATCAATACACGAACAGGTACCACAAGGGAGTTATTCTCTCGCTGATTTGAAAGGACTCACACGGCTTTCTCTGGTAAAACTAAAGGAGGGAACTACTAACTAAAATGAAGTTAAGGGCGTTAGAGTTAATGTTAGAGCTGTGGTTAAAGTTAGCGTTACTTCGGTGGGTAATATTAGTGTTTGGGATAAGGTTTAAATTAGTTTCCATAGTTTAGTAAGAAGTTTTCATATTTTCCTCTTTCCCTAATTTTAGTGTTCCCACTTTTCGCTGTCAGCATCCAGTAACTATTATTTATTAGTTAGCTGGTAAAGGTAGTACGTTCATAACTGTGTTTTGTTTGTGTAAATAGCAGTAAATGCGTAGAATGTATAAATCAATCCGAATAGATTAGATAGTCATTAGTATACGTTATAAACAACAAATAGTACACTACAGTCAATAACATCGCAAAACTGCATTGACATTGTTTTGTTTAGCTTGTCGCAAAGTTTCTCGGTGCCTCCTAGTTAAACTTCAGTTTAATTTATTTTCGTATTGTTTATTATTATATTCTTTTTTTGTGAGTTTAACTAATAAATATGTTTGATTGATTGATTTAGTGGAACTATAGGCTAAAGGTTAATTTGTTTTGTTGTTGCGCTTTAGTTTTGTGGTTTACTGCTATCAGCCCTACTGAGAGATTTGTATGTAAGTTTCGTAGTTTTCTTAACTACTTCATCACCTTGGCACCAAAGTAATTGTTACCAAGTGATATCGGAGTTATTGTTTCCGACTATTACTACATGTACGGTCGTCTGCACACATATGCGCTCTCTTTGAGGTAGCCTTTGCTTTCACTTGATAGGAAATCGATACAATTCTATAGAAAACACTGTGAACTCGTTTCATAATAAGCTTAACGTTGTAGCCTAGTTTAAGTGTATTTGGGACAATGTGGTATTAGATATGCTTGTCGGGTTGATTATATATAACTGAAGCGCGTGTTTTTGCCTTTATTAAGTCACCAGTTTATGAGGTTGGTACAATATTGATGATTTTATTGGTTTCACAAACACTAACGTCAGAATGTATGTAGAGGTATTTTGTCAACATAGCGCGTTTATATAGGCAAAAGGTGGTCAGTGTTTGGGTTTGGCAAAGCAAACGTCATTACTGACAGTCAGATTATGTAATTTGATACTGGTGATTTTTGATGACAACTGACTGGCGGAAACTTGAGCTTTTCATTGTATTGGTTCCTCTTTACAACTAGGTTGTAGACGTTTCCGTGTTACCTTTCTCTTTATATAAGTGGAACTGAAACCCTCGCGAAGTATATCATTTGGCAAACACACAGCGTGGAAAGCTCTCGCCTAACTTTGTTCAGCGGGAGTAATATAACAATGAGCTCGTTAATAATTTACCATCGAGCTACAGGCAAGGCTAGTTTCACGCCCAAGATAAGGAGGTTCTAATGTAATTTTGGGTCTCCTTTGCGCGAGGCAGTATATATGTAAGTCGTTGAGGTACAGTCAGAACACAGAGACGAGTTTATACAAAAAACAGTCCACATATGTAGAATGTGCTTGAACTTTCGCTTTTTAACGTGTGTAAACTAAAAAGTCGCGTTTAGGTATGATACTGACAACCAGCAGTCATAAATACAAGGCGGTGTGAACTTCGTATTAACATTGAACTAAAACGTATGTTTCCAAATAATACTAAAATACCGTTAACTTCCTCGCAAAGTTAAATATTCGACTCGCTTAAATAAGTATTTTAGGGACAACTGATTTGATGACTACACTACATATGTAATAAAACGTGAAGTAAGCCAATTTGGTGTATATATGAGAAATAAACATATTAAGTGTAACAATTCTAATTTAAGTTTACTTTTTATCAATTGTTTAATATCGATACAGCGAACTGGTTTTTTAAACGAATGTCGTCACAACTTGACGTAATGTCGGAGAGATTATCAGAATTTAGGTTTAGTTTGTAGAACGGTGACAGATGTAAATCCGACCGACCGGTCGTGTGTTACTGGTATTATTCTGAGCATCAAGTTTTATAATTAAAGACTTTTCAATTCAAATGAACGGTAATTACGGCTACGATTGTGACGTGATCCCCGCGGGTCAAATAAGGTCACTAAACGAAATGAGCTTAATAAAAGCCAATGATTTAAGACATTTATTTCACATCAAGTAGTATTGGATTAGGCAAGTGATATATTGTT
>CH002986.1:0-13988 GCA_000149265.1 Ciona savignyi | reverse complement strand
GCTTAGCAAGATGGATAATAAAATGAGCTTAATAAATGCAGTGGTTTAAAACGCCTTTATTTACAGCGTCTAGTATTAGATTAACCGAATCATATACTGTAGCGCGGTTGGATATCAACAAGATGGTTATTCGAGTGTACTGGGCTAGTGTGACCGGCAATCGAAAGGTAAGTTTGGGTGGATATCTTGTTTAGGAACCGTGGTATCTAGTATTTGATATCGTTGTTATCCTTCATATCGTGGCACCAAGACTAGTTAACCATGTGGTTTTATCAGTGTCTCCTTAACTTTTAAGTTAATTTTTTTTTATTTAATTTCGAGTGAGTAACTACCCTTTCCTATGTACATTTATTGGTGCTAAAAGTCTAACAAAAATTTGAATTAAAATAGTTTAATGAATATCAAACTGCTCAGCTGAATTCAATTTGCCATTAAGTATTTCGTACATTATTCAATTTAGTTCCACTTTTACTTACCGATGGCAAATTTATTAAGGAATGTCGATTTGGCAATCGGCCATTATGCGTCACAGTGGGATGCAAATGATTTAAACAGCTTCCGAAAAGCGCCGCTATGACTTGTATTTACATACCATGGGGGGAACTAAAAGGAGCGAAAAGGCGGAGGAGGGAAACTGCACACTAAAATAAAGATTTTAATATTATGGTGTTATTTGGTAATGTAAGGGGCTAGGGTTAAAGTTAGCTTTAGTTCTGGGTTTGAGATTAGTGTTTGGGACATGGTTAGCACTAGTTTCCATAATTTAGGTAAGGAATTCCATTTCTACCCTCCTTTTCCCCCTTTTCTTTTGTTTAGTGTTGCCCCTCACAATTAGGAAACTATGAGCCCTACATTGTAATGTGCACCAAAATAGCCATTGTCCGCCCGGTATTGTGGTCGAGGTTATAAAAACGAAAATCATGACCGGAAAGGTTCTGTTTCGGTTTTCACCCTTACCAATTTATTTGTGGCTGTTTCCTTGTGTAAGAGACCTATGCCTTTTTACATAGAACTCTATGCAATAGCTCATGTAACCCAACTATGAACACGGGGTATTCGAAGTATTTTACGTAATATCGACTATTGTTACATCATAAACCGACTTCATAACAAGTATTCTACGCTTTATACATAAAACATTATAAAAAGTATAAAGGTCAGTAATTTTTTTAAAATAATGTGCACCTGCTTTGCGCAAATATGTACAATCACCACATACGCTTTAAACTTTATACACAATGTACATATTGCTGGTAAAGTATATACGTAAAGTGACGACGGTTAACGCTTAGGTTCAAATTATGGGGTGTTTCAACTTTTTTATTTCGCAATTGATAATTTTAATGGAACTGAAGATAGCTAAAGATTTACTGTAAGCGTTTTTGTTGTATCCTTTGTCGATCCAATACCAAATCCGGTACACGCAACCAGTTTTAACGGTTCGGTAGTTTCAAAACGCCTTTACACAACAGTTTAAACACATTTTAAAATTACAAAAGATGAATGATAACCGCACCATGACACATGCACTAAATGTAAAGATTCGGTTCTTTACCTCACGTCCGTTTCAACTGTTTCTTTTACAATCGATTGACAGTATACCACATTTACACTGTTGTAGTGTTGTATACCTTACAGATTTAACGACCACGTCACTTTTTTCCTGTTATATCGTGTGTATTTAATGACTTGTTTTTAGGCTTTGGGAATAAATTGGAATAATAAAATACTGATGTATTATTCATCAACTTGAATATTTTATTTATAAGTCTTTAAAATAAGAGGCTCAACCCGATGACAGTTTGAAATTCGTGTGTATAAGTTTATCAATAAAACATTAGATTACTCATTATTTTAATGTACGAAGCTGCAATGGGTTACAAGCCCCGCGAGATAAAGGCGAAAGAAATAAAGTAAGACCGCGTTTTGAGAAGTACCCTTGAACGAAAGAAATATATTTATTTTCAAATATTTTCATCGTAGTAGTACCGGTTGCTAAGTGCTTAGACTAGACCACCGCTGGGCGGGTTTATTAAACTTCGTGGTTCCATGCGTTGCGGCTTCTTGGTACTTCTTTAAACTCATATATATACAACACATTAAACTTAAACATCGGTAAGGTTTTAATATTAGTGGGTTCGAAATAAGAGCCAAATGAAAAAATATATTTTCTATTGAGCAAAACCAACATTTAGTCCAACAAAAACGTTATTTTATTGAAAAAAATACATTTTATCGCACACAATTTTTTTTACGAAACATAAAGTTTCATTACAACTTTTGTCACTTCAGGATTTAATGCCAAAATTAGTTTAGTTTAGTATGAATCACCATAAACACGATTCTAGCAAACAGAGAATCTGATCGTACACAATGCTATCATTCATTTAATCCTGTCGATTCCCGTTTTGTTGGTGTTTTTCTAAATATTTGTTTAGATTCCAGACAACATATCAGAAGCATATTTGTCGACACCTAATCCTCTCCCATGTGGTAGTTTTATTCGTTGGTGTTGCCGGCTGCAAAATAGTCAAAATGCTACGATGCTGGCGGGAATTGAAATGGCAACACTGTTCTACGGTTTAAAGGTTTTCAGAAACCTAACAACCCCAACGGGCGTTACGTCATAACTGATTCTCATCACGTGTTTGCATAATAAACAACATCAACGTTAAAGGGTTACACAAGATGTATAGTCGAAAAAACGATTATCTAAATGCTCCAAATTTGTAAATACAGTCGTTAAAACTTCGCTTATGGTTTTAAATTAACCATTTTTTTTGTTTTGCTAACTTGTAGGCGTTGGCAATATATGTTGCTTATAATTTCAGGTCATTTATTCCTTTCCATCGTTAAAAATAGTAAAATAGTAGAGACCGTCGCAAATTTAATTAAAATCAGTCATATTTTTTCAAACTGAAATAACTTTAAAAAATAGTAATATGTCGTGGCCAAACCAGTACCATCAAAACGCTTGTTATTGCACTCAATGAGGACCTTTTCTGCCAAATTAATTATGTGGCAATAATCCGATTTAAAGTAGAAATTCGATTCCAAATAGGAAGCAACGAAATTAATCCGCTTTGTTTCGTCATAAGACAGACAAGTGAATCAGACAGATGACCGACTTTTCACAACAACAGAATTTAGGACGCACTCAGGAGAAATTCACTTCCTAAGGAAATGAATCGTTTCTTGTCGGTGCCGTATGTACACAACCAAAGTGATATAATTAATGTTAAAAAGATTTTAAAGCTGGTCTTGCGTAAAAGGGAAGTATGGCACCAAGGGTTAGGTTACAATACAGGAAATGCTATGCAGGTTTATGATTATTATTTGCTATAAATACACTATTCAGACATATTAACAGCTTTATATTGTAGGTAAAATTACGAGTAATAATGATATTGAATAAAATGTATGATTTTAATGAGCTATAAAAAAACAGACAAATTATTAGCTATAAAATATAAACTGTATAGGTAATAATAGTGACTAAAATCTATAATTTTATTATATTATAAATAAAAATACCTACGTGTTAACTGTTAATAGCTTTCTACTGTGGGCAAAAGCACAAGTAATAATAATCTTGAATAAAATATTTACGAATTCTATCGTGGTAATTGGTTTTAATGATTGTCATACCAATTCGTTTAGTTTCTTAAGAGCGCCAGCGGTCTGCTGGCAGTCATTTTTGTGGAATCGAAACTAGCTGCTGCCTTAATGATTGTGTCCTTTTCCAAGGCACTCATTAAAAATAGCCCAGTGGAATAATCCCGAACTTATTTGATTAAAACGGCTCTGCTAGCCGAAAGTGGAGGCGCGGCATCCTCATATTGCCCTGTGAAAACACAAAGGGGTAGGATAATCATAATTTAACCCTGTAAATGGGAAGAGGGAGGAGGTGTTATCACACGGGCATTAGACATTATTCCGCGCCCACCGTACGGTTACTAGGCCTCTTGCAGTAAATTATATTTTATAGAAACGTTCCTTAATTTTAGTTCAAAAACACTGGTCCACCGATGTCCGCTACGTTTCTTGGCCAAGGACACAACAGTTTCCACCTAACAACCTTTTGGGTTAACATCCGACACCCAAATGCATTGTGTTGTTCTGTACTAACCAAGAACATCGCAGGTGGACGGGGAACAGACACGACTCCGCAACATCATTGAAAGTTTGAAGGTTGATTCCACCTGGGTGGACATCACCACCGACCCGCTGATCAAGCAGAAAATGAGGGATGAATGTTGCAACGAGAGGGCGATGCCACCGCAGATATTCAACGACGAGAAATACTTGGGGGTGAGGAGAGAAAATAACTAGGGGTATCACAAGGCATGGGACGTTATAACACGCGAAATTTTACTCATACCTCCTGGTTACAGTCTGGTAACTGGCCAGACGATCTTGTAAATTCATGATTTATTGTATCTCCCTGATTATTTGAAAATGTGTATACGAGACAAGGTTTTTACGTATAAAATCACGTTTAGGCTCAGGATAGATCCGTAAGGTTGGAGGTATCGTTTAAATTCAAATCCTCAGTAAAACAGGATAACTATTAATAAACGCATTTGGTATATATATGGCTTAACGCTCTTATCCGAGCACAATAGTTGTCAAACCACTCATAAACCACTTGTTTAAATGCGCATTAATACAAGGAATTAAATAATTAAAACCAGGAACATTGAGAGCCTAGTTGGCATAGTGGAGTAACCTACTTTATAAGTGTTGTAACCCGCTTTGTTTTGTCATCTGATCTACTATTGCAAGGTACAACGAAAAAACGTTATAAGCTGTTAATTGAGGTTGGGTGTACAATTTCAATTAAACCAACAAAACCGATATTTGTAAATCCACGTTCTATAAATAATGGTAAAAAGAGCCAAATTACCGGAAAACCGGACATAGTTAGTTAACAATGACGCTTAGAAACATCCCTTTCTATACGTGAGCGAAGTCCAGTGATAAACGTGTAATTAGGTTGGTCATTAACACATCTATTTTATTTGAGGTAGTTGAAGATAATTGTGAATAGATTCAATGTAGAGTCATGTCCACGCTAAATTAAAAACTAACAAGATTTTTAGGTCACTGTTCCAGCAGTTTTGTTTGGTCGCAGTTCTAGCGGTTGAATTCGTCGCCCATAAACCTGTAACTGACATTTTAACAATTTCTATTTCAGAATGTCGAAGACATGGAGTATTTCGTTGAACAGGAGCGAGCAATAGATTTCTTTACTGGCCAGTCTGTAGATTCTATCGATGGGACGAGCAGTGACGTCAGAGCCGTGGTAAATGACGTCACAGAACCCAAATTTACCCAAAATCGTAATAACTCGAACTCGAGCTCGCCGACGTCCAGCATTGAGAATGAGCAACCAATCACAGTGCTTAAATCGTGTGAACAGAAAAGCCAGATCTGCAATTATGTAGCGCCACCTAGGAAAAATGTTCTCGCCGCCGTTGGCGCCTTCGAGTCGTTGAAGGACCAACCGCCAAAGATCGAACGACCCAAAGTTGTTTTTAGCAAATCCAAGGTCACTGAACCGTGCAAAACATCTGACGAAGAACGGAAACGACGAATTCTCGGTCTTCTGTCACGTGACAATTCTGATATCCAATCGACCGTATCCAATTTGAATGGAGACCGAACAGCGAACAAAATCTCCCTCGCGACTTAACTAAACTACATATTGCGATATATTCTCATTGTGGCGGATTGAAGGATTAATCTCACTAAAATATAGGATTGTTTTTTTACGCTCTATTCAAGCGTATTCTTAGAACTTTATGCCCCAAATGGAGTTTGAATTGTTTTTGAAGTTCATTACTTTCCAAACATTCCTATTCTATATATAATGCAGTATCCTTTGTCGTACACTTCTTGTAACGCTTTGCAACACCGAGAAAAATGTCAATTTTGATACGTACGTACTATTGTAAATGAATTGCTGGATTTAAAGATATTTTAAAAAACCAGCAACAAAAGAACGTATAGTGCGTTTTAAGTTCTTTATTCTCGCCCTATTGTCATGCTTGCAAATAAAATGTTAAGTTTTCAGAAATTGTTTCTTGCGGAGGATTCAAATATATTATTTCTAATTTTCTAAAAAAAAGTAGGAAAATGACAGAACATATCGTACTACAAAAAGGCCCATAATTACAGAATGTTTTAAAGTCGTAGATACATACTTTTGGCACTACACACAAACCAATAAGCGTCAATCAAGTATAACCACTACTGTCCACTTTATTGAACACCAACCCAATTAACGTCGGTTCGGTGGCGATATGTTTAACACACATATTTGGACCACTCTCAAAAGTAAAAAGAAAACCGGTGTTGTAATAAAGCTTTAAACATGGAATTAAAAATGCAAGCTTGTTTTTTTGCGCCAGTTGTTTGTTGCAAATGTTTTAAGAATATAAACTAAGAAGAATTACCCCAAATTCGCCACAGAACATAAAAACATATAAACTGAACGCTGTACAAAAATCGATAGAACAATTAATTGGTAATGATATGGGTCCTGAAGACTCACTAGCTTGACTGCCGTTATGCTTCCTGGTCGCTGTAGTTCGCTCGACTTCGATAGATGCAAACCACCCCGATGACAAACCACCGCCAACAGCATTTATATATTTTTTGTATTTAAGTGTCTCGATGTTTCATACACATGGTAAAAGAGTATTAAATTGGTTTTAGGTGTTCTATTTTGGGTAGTTTTTCTGGAAGATTGAACGACCCAAAGTCGTTTTCAGCAAATCCAAAGCCAATGGACTGTGCAAAACAGCTGACGAAGAACGGAAACGACGAATTCTCGGTCTTCTGTTACGTGACAATTCTGATCCAATCGACAGCATCGAATTTGAACGGAGACCGAGCAGAAAATAAAATCTCCCTCGCGACTTAACTGAACTACGTATGGCGATATATTCTCATTGTGGTGGATCAATCTCACGTTCGTTTACAATGCAGACTTGAAATAGAACAAATTTTTATCTGTTGCCCTTATCAACTTTAGACCATAAAGTTATTTAGTCAGTTTCACTTCTACAGTTAATAATATACAGCTAGAACGGCCCTTGATAATCTTCAACGGAATTGGCCATCTTAGATATTATTAAATTATGCATAAAAATGTTGTTACAAATTAGAAAGTGATAATAAACATGGACAATGCACCACTGGGTTCTTGGACAATAAAATATTGAGCATTATTGCACTGACTTTAAAATAATAAGAATATGTTTGAAAGAAATTGATTTAATCATTGGCATTTTGATTTCTGTTTTGTACAAATAAAATTTATTGTGCAATGCTGGTAACACATCGGAACCAGTGAGGAAAAATATGTGATTGTTGTTTTACGCTCTATTTAAGCGTATTCTTAGAACTTTATGCCCCAAAAGAAGTTTTGTTTTTGAAGGTTATTGCTTACCAAACACTCTTTTTCTACATATAATGCAGTATCGTTTGTCGTAAACTTCTTGTAACGCTTTGCAACACCGAGAAAAAAAATTAAACTTGATAATCTCATTTGCTAAATTTCGCATAAAGTTTATTCTAATGTTTTACTTAGATGTTGTGCTATTGCTGTGCACCAAGCGAAAAAAAAATTCAATTGTGACGTCACAATTAATAATGAAATGCATGTAACTTAATTCTGTATACTTTTGTGCAGGTATAGTTACGAAATATTCTAATAATTTGTGTTATTAAAAGCGTATGCGAGTATAAAGACATACGGATTTCAACTGCTGGGAATGTAATTTAATCTCGTGAGGTGTATCAAAGGCGTAGAATGGGACAAAAAAGGTTACTTGAGCGGAACGTTACGGAACCATCGCTACGGAATCAAAATCGACCTAAATTTCAAACTAAGAATTTTGACTCGTTGTAACAATAACAAGTCATAATAATAATAAAATCATAACGGTTTTCCCCCGATTATTATAAGTTTCCTTCGAATCCAAAGCTAGCGCATTTTTGCGGGTTTTCCTTTAAATTAATCTCATGCCACGATCATAATCGTGTGATTTTAAAAATTATTATATCGTATTTTGTTAATACTACTATGTCGCTAGTCCGACCGGTTAGTCCCGGCGGTTTAGTGCGTCGCATTTCAATCGAAAGGTTTCCGGTGCGAAACTGGTCGCTAGCTAGTCGGGTGTGTCCTTGGGCAAAGCACTTTGCGGACATTGCCTAAATTTAGCGAATTAATGGGTTCTGCCAATTTGAAGGACGTATCTATCATATACAACACATTGCAATAGCTCCGGCAACCCGACGTGGGCGCGAGGTGATCTGACGATTGCTCTTGTATTAACCCCCTTGGTTTTCCCATTCACGGGGATAAACATGAATATCATATCCTTCTATCCTATGCTTAGTTTTATTAAAATATTAAAAATTCGTTTCTAGAGTAATTTCACATAATCAAACGACTGTAACATTTGGCTATAAAAACATTCTTAACTGATTGTGTCATTGAACAAAGAACTATTGAATGCGTGACTGAACGCTGTGTGGTCAACAAAAAAGGGAATTCCGCCGCGTTTTTTCCAACACAAAATGTGCTACTTTACAGGGCTTTTCTTTGCAAGCAGCAAGTGTTAAGACGAGTAAAGTAGCTGCAAAAATATCGCATTATGGACAAGGAAGTAGTAGGTATTACTATGGTTTGCGCACTTTTGTGCATGCTACAAATTGGACTGGGCCTTTACTCTCTTTTTAAGCCCAACTGGTTAGTTGGGAATCTGACACTGTAAGTACATATATTCAATATAAAATACAATACTGTTTTGAGTACGGTAGTGTAGATGGGGGTTAACACACAGATAATCGTCAGATCACCTCGCTCCCACCGTCGGGTTCCGGCTATTACAGTGTGTTGTGTATGATTGAAAATTGTCTGATAAGGTCCTAATTATAGGCTCGTATAATGAATATAGTGTAAGATATCTCGACCCAATACTTATTTGCGTATATGTTTTATTAATGTCCATGGTAAATCATAAATTGCTTCATAACTGAAATACGTCACAATGGGAGTTTATGTTGCAATCGCCTATACCCGACCCCCTTTCTTTTCGAATTAGTTACCGTACAAACTGCAGCATATTATATACTATTTTTATTTGATACTGTATTTTCCGTTCCGTTTAGAGCCACAGTTTGGTGAGTGTGTAATGTTTGGTACTTTATAGGTATACCCGTAAATTACTGATTTGGGACATTTATTTTAATTATTCAGAAAACCGTATCGTCCCTGCAACGTTTCGTATCGTCTCTACAACTGTATACCGTATCTACAACCGTTCCGTATCAACCTTTCGTTTCGTATCAATCTCAACTACCTTTTCGCATCAATCACCGTTCCGTATCAAACTTGACCGCCAATTATAACTAGAGGACATAAACTGCCTGTTTATTAATCGATACGCGTCACTTTCAAACCATAGGGTCTTGACTAATCTGCGGGACTACAGACTTATTCTGCGGGACGGGACATTTCATGAGCAAAATAGGTTATATCATGAGCGGGTCGAAGTAATTCGTCACTAACATAAGCGGGACGCGGTATATCATGAACGGGACCAAGTATTTTTGTCACTAACAAAATCGGGGCGGGGTATTTCTTGAACGGGCGAGGTATTTTCGTTACTAACATTAGCGGGACGGGTATATCATGAGCGGGACAAAGTATTTCGAAGTATTTTCGTTACTTAGATGAGCGGGATGGGGTATTTTTCTTGTGTAATGTGAAACAACGAAAATATTTTACGACATGAAAATAAATTATCTTAAAAAGAAATGTTTGTCCTTTATTGGCAAATTGAACAAACGAAATAAGAACTATTGTTCAATTTTTCAAATTGTTTGTTTTTTTGTATATTTTCAGCATTCGTTCCAGTTTTCATTCTGGGCATTTGAGAAATGTATAATGTCATTAAATACACATCCCACCTTGTTAATTGCAAAGCAAATAAACATTTTCTCCCAAATTGGTTTAACTATATACTTGACACAGTATTCAGCTATTGCATTTGGCGAAAGACGATAGTTTGCAGCCTTCTGTTGACACTTTCGCATTTTAGAATTTCTTGTTCTATGTTGTCAAAAGACTTGATGATTGGTAGATTTAAGTTGTGCAGGGTACAGTGCATGTTCTTGAATTTGTTCTTTAATTAATAGTTTCCATAGCCTGCTTTCGCTCGTTGGAAATCGTACATGTAAATATCTTGAACATTTTTAAGAGCTAAAATGGCGCAGTCCAGTGGAAGTTCTTTATCCCCAAATGACACTTTCAATACTGCATTAAAACTTTCTGAAATGTTATTAGTTGCATCAATTCCATCAAACGCTGAATATAGGCCGGTTATAAATCTACATTCATGTTGTTTTATGTCCTCGTTCAAGAAAGAATTGTAATATTTTTGAAAGGACTGCGTCCAAGTTGAAGACAAAACATTGATTTGTTCTTTTATAGCTCGAGAGAAGAAACTGCAAGTAACATCCTTACGTCATTTTTTTATAATCTTACGGTCATCTGTGGAGCCTCCATGATTTTTTTACTCACAGTTCCGCGTCCCTTATGATGTGATTTTGACAAAATTTGAGACGTATGTCGGAAAAGTAAGAGGTAATGGAGTTCACAATTGCCTTTTCCTGGTCATGTAACGATTGGAAAATGAGAAAGATCCTGTGCTTAACCAATCTGAGGTAATAAGTCAAGGAAGAAATCTTTATGCGTCTTTTCAAACTTACGTTCATGAATAAGAAAAGTAATGCGAAAGATTGGGTCCCCTTCGAGCACAGTGTTTCGGCAAATTAGTGTAAAACTTGAAACTTTTTAATGGAAAACGTTGTATCTGAACCAAGATCTTGTTTACATTTCGGATCACTAGCAGAAAATGAACATAATAGCTCTTTGGTGAACCTTAAAACTGCTTCATTTCCTGTCTGAAATGTACTTAACCGAACTAAAGATGTCATCATTTGTAATCTTGCGCAGTTGTCGTAACCTGAAAGCAGAATTCTCACAAACTTTTTTGTTTCTTGGTCTGTTTACAGGCATATATCGTGCTTGGGATCTTTGCTTTTCTCCAGTTGCATATTGTCGTAAATTTCTTTAGACGGAATCCCGCTTTTGTTTTTTCGTCATACAATTTTTTTGCACAGAAAAACGTACTACAGTATAGTTTTCTTTTTCGCGTTGCCGTCAGGATGGTTGGCGCGGACAAATGCATTTGCAAAAATGGACAAAGAGCAATGGTGCATTTCCAAGTTTTTCTTGGTCTTAATTTACTAAATACATGTTTTGAAATGTATCTAACGTTTCTCGATTTCCCCCCAAAAGATCCTTTATGTGATAATATCGCCTCCGGACACCTATTAATCAGACTTTTCATGTTTTCCTTCATATACGATTCTGTATTGATTACAATTACAATCAAATCACTTTCGGTAAGTATTTCCTTTATATAGATAAGCTTCCCCTGCATGTATATATGGTATTGGCTTATCAGCGTCCAGGAATTCGACGGTGGTGTCATAATTCAAGAAGTTGTTTTCAAGCTTTATAATAAAAACTGACTCCATTTTAAACTTAAATGTATAGTTGTTGTAAGTTTCACCTCCTGCTTTTAAATGGGATGTTTTTAAGGAAAAGCTATGTGCATATACTACTGACTGATAACTCACTTATGTATAGGAATGCTCAATATAGAATTCTGAATCTTTGAGATTTAAATCTACCCCGCCCCGCACATGTTAGTGACAAAAATAACTCGTCCCGTTCATGATTTACCCCCGTCCCGCTAATGTTAGTAACGAAAATACTTCGAAATACTTTGTCCCGCTCATGATATATCCGTCCCGCTAATGCTAGTGACGAAAATACTTCGTCCCGCTCATGATATACCCCGTCCCTCTCATGTTAGTGACGAAAATACTTCGTCCTGTTCATTTAATATACCCCATCCCGTTTATGTTAGTGACGAAAATACTTCGTCCGGCTTTGACATTTGTACACAATATTATCCAGAGCTACGGTGGAGACATTCCAGAACCCGATTGACCCGAACAGACTAGAGGACCGGTTTATACCGGTGACGATTAATGGAACAAATGAAACGCAAGTTATTTTAACCCCTGTGGTTACTGACCCGGCACAACTTAATACCAGCGAGATCTATGTTGATGCCGCCATTGGTATTCTGGAAACACTGGTAAATGGTCGCACGAATAAGGAGAACAGGGAAGGTATGTGTGGGGTATATGTATCGGCCCAACTTTGCCTGGTTTACTGCAATTGGATTAATTATTCGAAAAAGTTTTAGTTATACCGGTTACTTAAAAAAACGACTAAGTGAACCGCAAGACTCAAGTGATCCGTATCGACTGTATTCCTTTCCGCAGGGTTGAAATCTGTTGTCGGTTTTATCATGATTTCCTTGGTCGCATCCACCTTAAGTCTAATGTATTGCATCAGCATACTGATCAGCGAGTGTTGCGGGGCGAGTTGTAGAAGATGTGAAGGTTGTTGTAAGAAATGCCGAACCTGTTTAAAGTTTCTGGCGAGGAAGTTAAAAGACATTGCTAAAGCCAATTATGCCGCCGGTAGGTATTTTAACGCAAAAAGTGCACGTTTTATATACTTATGACTTATTGTTAGATATGTTTTAAAATAAGGGACGCATATTGATTTTGTCCGTTTTTTGGAGGGCGAGCGCATTGAAAGGGGCGCCTTGTTGCAATTTTGACCGACAGTTAGTGTTTTTTTCTTTTTACGGTTAAACAAATATTTCGTTGTTTAATATAATCGTGAAACAATTACCGACTGAATCGTTGTGATAATCTGAGCTTTAAACCACCAGGCATCAGCGCTGGCGTGTCAGATGCAATGTTCGCTTTCACTGCGGAGGACCTCACTACGACGCAGTTCGGGAGTAGTTTCTATGTCCTGATCGGGTCGGCTCTTGCCTCGATAATATCCGGCATGTTGAGCGTACAATGCAAAGAGAAGTTGGAACAGGAGAACGAAAATGGTCGCCATGCGCATGGGACACGTGATGTATATGAAAACTCCCGTACATGATCTATATCATGAACAAGGCTACATGTATCTAACAATAATTTTCTTACCCTAACGAATGTAACTGATAAAATTTGGTTCAATACCTAGTTTTCATGTCCAAATCGGCCAACTATACTTACAGTGCTAATTTGCATACAGCTCTCTCAACCGTAAAGTACTTACCACTATTGTTTAATTTCCATTGTTACTCGCAAGTGTATAAAAACACCCAGACATAATGTACGTCATGAGCAAACTACATGTATAGCCATTCTGTTTATTAAAGCTGTAGCTTAGTGTAGCTTGAATGTGTAATTTGTATCTAACAATCATTTATATTATCTAACCATAACCAATATATCTAACCAATTTTGGTTCAATACCTAGTTTTCATGACCAAATCGGCCAACTATGCTAACAGTGCTAATTAGCATACAGCTAATTCAACCGTAAAGTTCTTACCATTGTTGTCAAATTCCATTGTTACTCGCGATTTTTATGAAAACACCCAGCCATAATGTACGTTATGAGCAAACTACATGTATAGCCATTCTGTTTATTAAAACTGTAGCTTAGTAAAGCTTGTATGTATAGTTTGTATCTAACAATCATTAAATTTATCTTATCATAACCAATATATCTGATAAAATTTGGTTTAATACCTATCGTTCTTGTCCAAATCGGTCAAGTATGCTTACAGTTTTACAGCAAGTAAGAAGTAAACATATTTCCACTACCGAAGTACAGTTATAGCACATCCCAGTATCAAAAATATTAAAACTATAACCCTATTGTGTATATAATTTGTGTTTCGCATTGATAAAAATAATAATTGATTTATTTGATTAACCGCGTAGAACAAGTAATAAACAAATGCTTTAGTTTGATTGTT
>CH002987.1:485602-496841 GCA_000149265.1 Ciona savignyi | reverse complement strand
TTTTTTAAAATTTTTTAGCTTTTTTGGGCATAGCGCATAAATGGCTGCTCCAATTTTGATCAACATTTGGTAAAATAGTAGTGTGTTAGCCACTGCGTTACCAATTAGAAGAAACAAAAATATTTACCTAGGGAAATACCCTACAAAATGAAGATATGTTTCTAAAGCAAGATTGTGACAGGCATGGATTGTGGCTCCGACATCTAACAGAAGGGATAATGGAATCCCAATAAAACTTCGTACATTTGTTAGACCACATGGTCTAGATATGCACAAACTAAAATTTTGGGTAATAAATCCAGGGGGAATTCCCTGGATACGTTAAAAACCTAAACGGTATTTTTTTCTATTTTTTTAGCTTTTTCGGGCAAAGCGCTTGAACAGCTGGCTCCAATTTTAATCAGATTTTTTGAAATGTAAATAATTAGTCACTTATTTATCACCTAAAGAAAATAAAAAAAATCCCTTGGGAAATACCAAAAAAAATAGGATTTTGTTCCTAAATCAGGATTGTGACAAGCATTCCATTTCACCCCGACATTTACCAAAAGAAGTAATGGAATCGCAAATAAAATTTGACATTTGTTAAACAACATGGTCTAGATATGCAGAAATCAAAATTGTAGGTGATGAATTTAGGGAAATTCCCCTGAGACCTTAAAAACCAAAACGGTATTTTTTCTGAAAAAATAGCTTTTTACGGGATAGCGCTTGAACAGATTCTTCAATTTTAATCAGATTTGGTAGAATGTAAGTGCAATAGTGACTGATTTAACACTTAAAACAAATAAAAAAGATTACCTAATGAAATACCCTAAAAACTAAGATTTTTTCCTCAAATCATGATAGCAACATGCATGGCATGACGCCCCGACATCTACCAGAAAAAGTAATGGAATGGCAATAAAAATTTGACATTTGTAAGAGAACATGGTCTAGATATGCCGAAACTATAATGTTGGGTAATGAATCCAGGGGAATTCCCCTTAGACGTTAAAAACCAAAACGTTTTTTTCTAATAAATTATCTTTTTGGGGTATAGCGCTTCAACGGCTGCTCTAATCTTGATCAGATTTGGTTAAATGTTGGACCATTAAACACTCTGAGTCAATTAAATAAAACAAAGAAAACATTTACTTAGGGTAATTCCCTTAAAAACGAAAATATGTTCTTGAATTGTGATTGTGACAGGCATGCCATATCGCACTGACATATCCAACAAGGAGTCGACAAAACTAAATAAAACTTTAAGAATTGTTACATAACATGACCCACATATGTAAAACAGAAACTTATTTACAAATTCCATAGGAATTCCCTGAAAGCATAAAATCGGGCTATTTTGGAAATTTAGCTTTATTTTACCACCAAGCTTGAAAACAAGCTTTAATTTATAACATTTGTGGTGAAATGTTTGTAAATTTAAGATGTTTATTCTTTTCTCAACTACACATGGAAAAGAAGTTTGGTCTAATAACTTTGGGACCCATGCGTTTATGCTTGCAGAAACAAAGTACATACTCGGTGCATAAAAAACAAATTGTGGTTAGGGACCCTGTAGCATGAATATATGGCATACGACATGTGTTTTACAAATAGTGGTGGTTAAACACGTGGTTGACACTCTCTAGTTTAATTTATCATTATTTTTTTCTGATTTGGTTGTACATCTTTAAATTTCTTTTAAATTTAAAGTAAATATTCTTTTTCAATCCGGAAATATTGGCGATAACGCTTAAAACTCTAAAAAAATTGGTTTTCTTTTTACATTTTTCCGATAGCGGAAATTCCCTTTGGAGTTTTTAGAAAATTAAAGGTCGTTGCAAAATCGGACCATGTCAGTTAGTATTCCTGTAAGTTTTAACCTGTTGACATTTTTTTAACTGATCTAGTTTGAAAACCGTGATGATAGCAAAGTTCGTTTATAATACCACCATTTGAAACTCTAACTTTTTTCCTTTCAGGTACAACTCCGCAGAAGATTTATTTACGGGCAACTCAGTTTGGCAAAAAACGATGTTTCTTCTACGCCAGAAGCAATGCAAATTGCGAGAACGCATTTGCAATCAACGACACTGATTGCGAAAAATCAATAAAAACGAGTGAGGAATGGCCACCACGCATTACCACCTCGCCACTGTATAAACTCAGAGTCAGTTTGACCTACCTTTTCATTGAGTGCCCTCTGTATAATGCAAATACAACGTACCCGACTCCCACTACGACATCGACCTTGCGTAAACAACCCCTTTACACAGCTCCAAACAATACATTACATCACGTAAGCAACTTCATTATTCTTCAACTGTTAGGTGTGTATTTTTGGAAAATTTCCCTCAAAATTATGCCGTAAATATATTTACTCTTTTTTTGGTTAATACCTCACCCCTGGATAATAACGTTTGTTATATTTTTCTGGATCGTCATCAATCAATCAAATTTAACTGGACATGATAAATATATCATCTGTAGACTGATCCACAAGTTCACAAGCCATCGCACTTTTTTAGGGACTTACTTTCAAATGCTAAGATTATTTTTATAATTCGGTATATATCGGTCGCGTTAACCATTAGCGTCACAACCCTTGTGTCGCACTGTTGGTTCGTTCCTTATACGTTAAACCTTATGCTTACGTCATTTACAAAGTAACTAACACCATTGCATCGGCTAGTTAGCGAGTGTGTGGACCCACCCGGACGCCGTATCTTGGCGCATTTTTAACGCTCTTTCTATGAACATAGAATTGGAGCATCAACTAAATAAATCAAAAACGAGATACATGACTACTCTTGTTTTGGCCATAGTTCTTGCCGTTGTGACGATTATCCTGGTTATTTGGCTAATCTTAACATTACTGCGTAAAAGGTAAGATTTAATAAAAAAAAACATACAAATATATAGCTTTAAGTATACAGTAAATTATTCCTTTTTGAGCCCTTTTTAGTGTTGCCCGGAAAACACTAAAATAAAGGTTAGACCCCTAGGGTTGTAATGAAGTTTGGTTTCGGGGTTTAGATTAGTGTTGATATTTTCTATACTTAAAGTGTGTAGTTCCACTCTACCCCCCCCCCCACGTTAGTAAGTGTCCAGAGACCATTTAATTTTCGTTTGCTCAGGAAAACTCCGTCGGAGCATATCGAACACCTATACTTGACGCCTATGGAGGGTACAACTGTACCAACAACTGGATCAACAACTGTACCAACAACAGGAGCGACAACGGCACCGGGAAATAGTTTTATGAACCGATGATACATACCATCGTTCGCTGCGACACCATCTACCACAACAGCCAATAAAATGATAAATAACTAACTGTTATATATTGTATTGTCTGTATGACTTGTTCCAACTTAAAATTTAAGAATTTGACACGTTTTCTAAATCGAAGACGTGATAGGACATTCGTAATCTTAAAAGTTGGGTATGTTCCTAACGTCTTTATTATCTCGTCGTGATTCTGCATTAAAATTAGTCTAGCCGTGATAATTAAGTATTCCTAATTCTTTTCAAGGCTAGTGTTCTTAATGTTAGGGCAAATCAACGCGTTTATTTTTTTCCGCGAAAACTCAATAAGTTATACGTGGGGATAAATTGTTCTCGGGTATTTTGTTTATTTTCATTTTTATACTTTGTCGATAACAACATAAGTTTAAATAATTTACTGTTTAATCTGAGACAAAGTCCATCAGACACATGCAGATTAGTGGTAAAAGGAAAACTTCCTCAAATTGTGCAAGATGTTTAGCGAATTGCCTATTCTGCTCTTGCTTGTTAATAGAGGTGATTCGTTCTGTGTGTTTTATGCCTTTTTGTTGTTCTTTGTACTTGATGTTCTTCAGGGTATTTATTAAAATCCGTGCATTAAGTGACTTCATCTAATATTTAAACGATTTATCTAACTTCTTAAACTACAATTCCTTACCATTTGCCTTGTTAACTAAAATAAAGCTCTGTTCATTTATTAGACTTACCATAATTTGTTGGGCATAATCCAGGACAAACTCAAAAAGATAAATGAAATAACTGCCAATTGCTGTAGTTTCATTGAAATCAATGGAATAATGACGCAATAAACGTCACTCATTATTTCCTAACTAAAGATTAAACAAATTAAGATATTAAAAACAGGCCCGGTGCTAGGAACCGCGGGGCCCAATTAGAAATGTGATGGCGGGGCCCCTACTCTTCATAGCAAAAGTTATGGGCCTTTATAAATCATAAAATACATACCAGCACATAGCCTACAAACTACAAAAATCGACATTTACAGTAATACTTGCTATAAAACAAATTAAAGGTAATGTGGATGCTTATTTACGATATATTATTTTACTTCCAAACATATATATATATTTTTTAGCAACCATATTTATTATGACGTAACAGGCAGACACAGAAATATAGATTTAACTTAGTTACGATGCATAACAAATTGATAATATGAGAAGAATATTATTTCACATTTTATTTTACGTTTCAGTAGTATTTTAAACCTGGTAATACAGAAAGACCCACTGACCGCCGGGGGGGCCCTTTAAGGGTGCGGGCCCAATTTGATCTAATCGGTCAAATCGGCCTAAAACCGGCCCTGATTAAAATAAGCCTCGAGTTAAAGCAAAGTTATGCCTTTTGAGAGGACATATTTCAGAATTTTGCATTAGGGTTGGATTTAACTTTGAAAATTTCAGTAAAGTAAAATTCCGGTACGTATGGTACATAACAGGCATTTTCTTTTGCATGTAGTAAACACACAAGGTCTCTTTCAGGTCCAATAAAACTAAACGCTTAAAACTGCGAAGCTTGTATTCAAGAAAGTGTATATACGTGGTGGTGCAAGATAAGGAGGCGTTCAACTAATTATTCTCCCTATCTCCCCAATGCAAACTGACATCACAAAAACGGCTGTCACTCAAAATCCAGACATAGGAAGTCTTAGATTTTTTCACAATTTTAAATTAAAGCTTGGATCTGACCCCTAATCTCAAAACCCCACAAAATTTTGTTTAAAAATGTTGAGCCCATAACCCTTCGTACATCGGCAAGTTTTTCCAAACAAAACAGCTAGCAGATGCACAATCAACACATTTATTTTGACAAAGCACTGCTCTACGATTACAAAACTTTACAGCTAAACAAGAACACCGGCGCGCAGCCTAGCAAATGCTGCTTTCCACAAAACAAACATTGGGAAATCACCACCATTGTTACTCAGCAAAACACTCGTTTAAAAACACTGACTCATGGATACCACTCGTCACATCCTGCCGTTCATAGAGGTCTTAATTGGTAATACGCAATTTTAAACTGCGGCTTCAATTTTGACCAGATTTCCCGAAATGTTAAAGCGTTAACCACTGATTTTCACTAAGAATAAAGAAAAAAAATTACCTAAAGAAAAACTGTATTTTGATCAATTTTATGGGATGTTAGTGCATTAGTCGATGCTCCAAAAGAAAGAAAAACATTACCTGGGGATATAGCCTAAACGGAAAGATTGTTATTAAATCATGATTGTGACAGGCATGCCATAGGGACACTGCTTACATAAACACATAAGGATACAAATTGTGTTTTAAGAATAGTGGTGGTAAAATACGTGGTTGGCAATCTGTAGTATTTTTACTAGCAAGCGTAGGGTAAAAGCTCAGTCAGTAGTTCGTAAGTATATGTAATCTTTTCTTACTCGCCTGTGAGTATATTTACAAGTTTTATATAAGCATATATTTACAAGTTTTATATAATTACTTGGTACTAAAAAGCGTATGTGTCATAACACGAAAAAGTGATCATTTGCGTTGTATTCTAAGTCATGAACTGTAACAGGCCTCGCCTGGCCAGATAGAATTAGTCGATCACAGTGGTACAACCAATCCACTAATTCTCCGAACCAATCGACGCCGATATTTGACACAGACACGTATGTATTATGTGTCTTTGCTAAATAGAATTATGTGTTCTTTGCTAAAACAAAATAGAAAAAAAAGTTTTGGATGATAAAGCATTACTTTTTCTGGTTCGGATGTTTGTGAGACTGTGGTAGTCAAAACACGAACATCGCTATGACTCATTTCTTTCTGTTAAATTCTAATTAGAATATCTATTTTTTAGTTTTGATTGCTTAATGATGCAGTATTGTCTTAGTATGGTATTTTACTCAATATTTTAGTTTAGGTTAATTTGTATCGAATAATATAAGTTAGTGATTTTACTTAATATGCTGCGGGCACGACGACTTATTTTTGGTGAAAGTGTAAAAATGCATCTCGTAGTGCTCGTATTGGCTGTATCAATATTTCGTAAGTTTTCAATTAACGTTTCGATGAAATATTCTATTCTATAAACCGACTATATTCGAGTGTAGATTCATGCCACGGAAAAGAAGTTCAGTGCCGCGAGGATCAGTCGAAGACCTTTGGAAATATGTACTATTACTACCACAGTGCAATAAATGTCAACCAAGGATGTGTATGGACGTTTATACCACCAAATCCTAACAACACATACATGTTGATGATCAACATAAACTTTCTTTATATGTTTTATTTTGCAACTGCTGATCGGTTTACTCTGCCAGACAACGGTAAGTGTTATCTATATGCTTAATAAGTTATTACGGCGTCTATTAGAGTACATGGTTTTTTACCATAATTTATGGTCAATTATCATATATAGACTTGTTTACATAGAACTTAAATTTTACAGGAAAATGAATGATGGACATATGCAGTAGTAGTAACAAAATGGAAATATGTTTTCCGGTAAACAACTAACAACTTAATCTTACTTAAATCGGATTTTTTTCGTATCTATAAAAAGAGTTTGATTGCAACACGTACATTTACATTGGCGAAAGAAACTGTGTAGTTTACTCATATTCGCTTTAGAAGAAAAGTGCAGGGGCCGTTATAACATAGGCGTAAGACTACCTTGTGGCCACGATTTAGTTTTTGAAGCTTTCCTAATGTACTAATAACCTTATATATTAATACCTTTTTAAAATATATTTTTACGTCAGTCGAAATGTTTTAGGTTTGAAACAAGCTGCTGGCTTGCCGGCTGTGACCCAGTAGATTACTCAATTGAACTAAACCGTTTTAAAAAAAATGATAGGGTGTCCACACAAAAATGATAGGGTGTGTTAAAACCCCAGTTGGGTGTACATTATATTTTTCTGAATGGAGAAATGATAGGGTGCCCTGGCTATCTTTCTTATCACCTTTGGTATATTTTACGTAAAGTGCATAACTTTTGTTTCTGCAAGCAGAAACTAATAGGTTCCCGAGTTACCAATCCAAACTTAATATCCACGTCTTCTGAATTAAGTTTTTCACGTGTAACGTAAGTTTCTGTAAGCAGAAATCTCTCGGGATTTTCCCTGACGCAATTTACCCAGGATTTGCCATTGTAGATCCAAACCATATTACACAAGACCAACAGAAGATTTAACTCAATTAAAAATTTACTTCTTTAATATATAAAGTTTAAATATAACTGATCACGAATTTCCGTAAAATTTAATAAATGGGGATTTCCCGGAAAAGGAATAAAGATAGGTGTGAGAAAAACACATCATTTTTTGTTTGAATTTACATATTGTATTTGTTTATGTTAGTTGTGTGTTTCCACCCCATTTACAAGCGTAATAATTTGGTATTTATGATTAGTATGCAAATTTTGTTTTGTGAAATTTCCCGGGTTAAACTGGGTAATTTAAATTCTAATGCTGTTTTCCTGATTTGTGTTGTACAATTTCAAATTTCTTCAAAATTTAAAGTAAATATTCCTTTCCAATCTGGAAATATCGGCGATAACGCTAAAAATTCTGAAAATTTTGAATTCCTTTTCACAATTTTTCGGTAGCGGGAATTCCCCTTAGAGTTTTTCGACAATTAAAGGTCGTTGCAAAATCGGAGCATGCTAGTTAGGATTCCTGTAAGTTTGAACTTGATTGGATAACCCGTTCATAGAAGTAATCTGGGGACATGACATGCCGGTCACCAGCGTGTAGGGAATCCCTAACTATATATAACGCACTGACTGCATTACCAGGGTATAACTGTAGAGTCGAGATGATACATGTTTTACTGTTTTTTTTTAAACTGCTGACATTTTTTAAAATCTAGTTTGAAACCCGTGCTAATAGCAAGGTCCGTTTATAAATATCATGCTTCATGTGAATTATTTGCGCCAAACTTTTGGCGCTACCACCATTTGACCTTTTCTCATGTCAGGTACAACTCCGCGGAATATAAATTTACAGAAAACTCAATTTGGCAAGAAACGATGTTTCTTCTACGCCAAAAGCAATACAAATTGCGAGAACGCATTTGCAATCAACGACACAGATTGCGACAAATCCATTAAAACGATTAAGGAATGGCCACCACGCATTACCACCTCGCCACTGTATGAACTCAGAGTCAGTTTGACCTACCTTTTCATTGAGTGCCCTCTGTATAATGCAAATACAACGTACCCGACTCCCACTACGACATCAACCTTGCGTAAGCAACCCCTTTACACAGCTCCAAACAGGACATTAGCATCACGTAAGCAACTTTATTTTTCGCGTTAACCATTAGCGTCACGACCCTTTGGTCGCACTGTTGGTTCGTTTTTTATACGTTAAACTTTATGCGTGCGCCATTTACAAAGTAACTAACACTATTGCATCGGCTAGCTAGCGAGTGTGTGGACCCACCCGGACGCAGCATCTCAGCGCATTTTAACGCTATTTTTATAAACATAGATTTGGAGTATCAACTGAATCAATCACAAAAGAGGTACATGACTACTCTTGTTTTGGCCATAGTTCTTGCCGTTGTGACGATTATCCTGGTTATTTCGCAGATCTTAACATTACTGCGTAAAAGGTAAGATTTAATCTGCCACCCGTTAGTAAGTGTCCAGAGACCATTTATTTTTCGTTTGCTCAGGAAAACTCCGTCAGAGCATATCGAACACGTATACTTGACGCCTATCAAAGGTACAACTGCATCAACAACTGTAACAACAACAGGAGCGACAACGGCACCGGAAAATAGTTTTTATGAACTGATGATACCATCGGTCGCTGCGGACACCATCTACCACAGCAACAAGTGAAATGATAAATAACGAACTGTAGTACATTGTGTTGTCTATATGACTTGTTCCAACTTAAAATTTAAAAATAGGACACGTTTTCTAAATCAAAGACGTGATATACATTCCTAATCTTAAAAGTTTGGTATATTCCTAACGTCTTATTATCCCTTCGTGATTTTCTGCATTAAAATTAGTCTAGCCGTGATAATTAAATAGTCCTAATAATTTTTAAGACAGTGTTCTTAACTTAGGTCAAATCAACGCGTTTATTTTTTCCGCGAGAACTTAATAAGTTTTACGTGGGGATAACTTGTTCTCGGATATTTTGTTTATTTTATACAATGTCGATAACAACATAAGTTTAAATAATTTACTTTTTAAACTGAGACAAAGTTGATCAGACTCATGCAAATTAGTGGTAAAGGAAAACTTGTTCAAAATGTGCAAGATCTTCAGCGAATTGCTTATTCTGCTCTTGCTTTTTAATGCAGGTGATTTTTTCTGTGTGTTTTATGTCTTTTTGTTGTTCTTTGTACTTTATGTTTTTCGGGGTATTTATTAAAATCCGTGCATTAAGCGACTTCTTCCGACATTAAAACGATTTATTTAACTTCTTAAACTACAATACCTTCCCCTTTGCTTCGTTTACCAAAACAAAGCTCTAATCATTTATATAGGGCTCAATATAAACATGCATTCAGCTTAATGTGGGGAACCGAAGACAAAAATATCAGGATGGTTTTTACTACGCACAACAATCAGGTTTATGGCAGTTTAGTCCGCCGAATATAAGACAGCCATATATATTTATGCTTTCTATACCTTACTGCAATTTGTTTTACCTAATGGTAAGTCAGTTAATATTTATAAAATTAGTAACCTATCACTAGCAAAGAGCATTTTAAGAAATTTTTAGTATATATAATTTTGTGCAGGTATTGGTCCCGTTAACCATTTGGCAACAATACCTAACGTCCAACGCTTTATCTGTTCAGGTGAATTTGTTTAACGCTCACGGAGACACTAGGTTTTACCTGGCCGGTCGTCGTCCTGCGCACTTTATGCTGGGAAAACACAACAGGTTGTGCTATTATGAGGTCAGGAATCGATTGGGCAAACTCGGCGTCGATAACTATAAACTGGCCACCAAGGATCAACATAACGTCGTATTATTTAAAAGTTTTTTTCCTGTATTCCTTTTTTCCTTTCCACGATTCCATTTTTATTCTCTGTTTTTTTGCATTAAGGTAATGCGAACGTCAATGAAAGTAAAACAAGAAGTGAGATATTCATTACCAACGCAAGAATGCCCATATAAGACGCACGGAATACAGGTTTTTGAAGCTAAATATGGATGAATGATTATGAATTTATGTATGTCCCTCATTTGAACGTTCTATATAGATTCTGGTGGAAACTTTAGCTTAATACAACATCTTAACAGAAGTGGTATTCGAATCGCAATGAAACTTTGTCGTTTATTATAGTTATAAACCAGTGGTTCTTAACTGTTTTGGTACCGCGCCTCCCTTGCGCGATTAATGTCAGTTTACGCCCCCCATCTTTAAATACAAAGATGGGGGGCGGAAACAAAAATACATCAGCACAATTGGTATTTCAGCTATTTTATGACATCATACTTAGTTGGTAAGGCAGGATTGTGATTATTGGCAGGCTAGCGTTTAAATGCTGTGCTCTGCATGTTTTTTCAGGGAAAGAAGAAGCGTATTTTATACATGTGAAAATATTTTTAAATATTGTAACACAACTGACCTAATGTACTTTTGATCTAAAAAAAAAACAAAAAAAAACATTTGCAGCAAAGGTTTTGTTTTTTTTCGCAAAGCTAGGATTCTCTAAATTAATAAAAAGTGTGGTGTGAATTTATTAAGTCTCGCGCACCCCTTAAAAGTTTTGTACGCCCCCCTGGGGAAGCGTGTCCCCCGGTTAAGAACCACTAATATAAACTGAATGATCCAGATAAGCAGAAACCAAAATTGTGGAAGATAAATTCAAGGAAATTCCCCTAAGACGTTAAAAACCATAACCAGTATTTTTCCCAAAAAAATGCTTTTATGGGGTATAGCGCTTTAACAGCACTCCATTTTTGATTTTTAGTGGAATGTTAGTGCATTAGCCACTGGTG
>CH002987.1:452640-473277 GCA_000149265.1 Ciona savignyi | reverse complement strand
ATTCTCCCATCTCTCCCAGTAAATTGACCTCGCAGATAGTGCTGTCACTCAAAATCCTGCTACCGGAAAGCTTATATCTGCAACCTAAACTCAAAGCCCTGCACATCGGTTCATTTTTCAAATGAAAATAGCCAGGATATGCACAATCAGATTTCACGAAGCTCTATTTTACTTTTACAAAACTGCACGGCTAAATGAAAATACTAACTCCAAACCTGGAACATAATACTTGCCTGTTTCCACACGATGTTTCTTCTACACCAAAAGCAATACAAATTGCGAGAACGCATTTTCGATCAACGACACAGATTGCGACAAATCCATAAAAACGAGTGAGGAATGGCCACCACGCATTACCACCTCGCCACTGTATGAACTCACAGTCAGTTTGACCTACCTTTTTATTGAGTGCCCTCTGTATAATGCAAATACAACGTACCCGACTCCCAATACGACATCAACCTTGCGTAAGCAACCCCTTTACACAGCTCCAAACAGGACATTAGCATCACGTAAGCAACTTTATTTTTCGCGTTAACCATTAGCGTCACGACCCTTTGGTCGCACTGTTGGTTCGTTTTTTTATACGTTAAACTTTATGCGTGCGCCATTTACAAAGTAACTAACACTATTGCATCGGCTAGCTAGCGAGTGTGTGGACCCACCCGGACGCAGGATCTCAGCGCATTTTAACGCTATTTCTATAAACATAGATTTGGAGTATCAACTGAATCAATCACAAAAGAGGTACATGACTACTCTTGTTTTGGCCATAGTTCTTGCCGTTGTGACGATTATCCTGGTTATTTCGCAGATCTTAACATTACTGCGTAAAAGCACCCGATTCGTTACGGATTAGCCCATAGTATGGGACATGGTTTGGTATGATTAGCGCATAGTATGCAGCCATGGTCGTATTTTCATACCACATGGTACGGCGATTAAGCATACTAAGGTTGATCGCCATATTTTGTAAAATCATCGCAATGGTAACGCATGACTTATTTTCAGATTAAACAGTGTGTGGTAGCGTACGTTGGTGTAGCCTGAAAAGCTTCGGAGATTTGGTTAGAATTCCATTTTAGCATGTTTAATTGGGCAGTTACCGTTATTTTAGTGTGGTACATATTAAACTACCAAAAGTACAGGTATTAGTAAAATGTTAAGCGACCGGTTAAGGTTGCCGGCTAATACTGTGGCCGAAGATGTCTGTGACAACATCGTGGAAGTCGTTTGCTTCTACTAGGTAAGATTGTGTGCTGACATTATAGCATTACTAGGCTAGTTTTGGGTAGACACTGAACTGAGTGCTGTACGGCAATATTGGGTAAGGTTGTACGGCAATACTAGGTAATGTTATGTGGCAATACTGAGTGAGGTTGTATCCCAATCTGTCTGATGTTTCCGGCAATACTTGGAAAGATTGTGTGCCAATAGTGGGTAAGGTTGTGCGGCAATACCGGGTGATGTTGCACGGTAATACTGGGTGATGTTGTACGGCAATACTTGGTGATGGTATACGGCAATACTGGTTGAGATTGTACGGTAATACTGGGTAAAGTTGCACGGCAATACTGGGTGATGTTGCACCATACAGCAATAGTGGGTAAGGTTGTACGGCAATACTGGGTGAGGTTGTAGGTCAATACTGTGTGAGGTAGTATGACAATACTGGGTAAGCTTGTACGGCAATACTGGGCGATGTTGTACGGCAATACTGGGTGAGGCTGTACAGCAATACTGGGTGAGGTTGTATGGCAATACTGGGTGAGGTTGTACGGCAATACTAGGTGATCTTAAATGGCAACACTGGGTGAGGTTGTATGGCAATGCTGGGTGAGGTTGGTACGAGGTTGTACGGCAATACTGGGTGAGGTGTGAAAATGTGCGGCAATACTGGGTGAGGTTGTACAGCAATACTGCGTTAAAGTTGTACCGAAATACTGGATGAGGTTGTGCGGCAATACTATGTGAGGTTGTATGACAATACTGGGTTAGCTTGTACAGCAATACTGGGTGAGGTTGTACAGCAATACTGGGTGAGGTTGAATGGCAATACTGGGTGAGGTTGTATGGCAATACTGGGTGAGGTTGTACGGCAATACTAGGTGATCTTAAATGGCAACACTGGGTGAGGTTGTATGGCAATACTGGAGTGAGGTTGGTACGAGGTTGTACGGCAATACTGGGTGAGGTTGTACTGGCAATACTGGATGAGACTGTACAGCAATACTGCGTAAAGTTGTACGGCAATACTGGATGAAGTTGTGCGGCAATACTATGTGAGGTTGTATGACAATACTGGGTAAGCTTGTACGGCAATACTGGGTGAGGCTGTACAGCAATACTGGGTGAGAATGTACGGCAATACTGGGTGAGGTAGTACCGCAATACTGGGTGAGGTTGTATGTCAATACTGGGTGATGTTGTACGTCATTACTGGGTGAGGTTGTATAGCAATACCTGGGTGAGGTTGTACGGCAATACTGGGTGATGCTGCATGGCAATACTGGCGTGAGGTTGTGTTGCAATACTGAGTGATCTTGAATGGCAACACTGGGTGAGGTTGTATGGCAATACTGGGTGAGGTTGTACGGCAATACTGGGTGAGGTTGTACGGCAATACTGGGTGAGGTTGTACGGCAATACTGGGTGAGACTGTACAGCAATACTGGGTGAGGCTGTGTTGCAATACTGGGTGAGGTTGTACGGCAATACTGGGCAATGCTTTACGGCAATACTGGGTGAGACTGTACAGCAATACTGGGTAAGGTTGTACGGCAATACTGGGTGAGGTTGTAGGTCAATACTGTGTGAGGTAGTATGACAATACTGGGTAAGCTTGTACGGCAATACTGGGCGATGTTGTACGGCAATACTGGGTGAGGCTGTACAGCAATACTGGGTGAGGTTGTATGGCAATACTGGGTGAGGTTGTACGGCAATACTAGGTGATCTTAAATGGCAACACTGGGTGAGGTTGTATGGCAATGCTGGGTGAGGTTGGTACGAGGTTGTACGGCAATACTGGGTGAGGTGTGAAAATGTGCGGCAATACTGGGTGAGGTTGTACAGCAATACTGCGTAAAGTTGTACGGCAATACTGGATGAAGTTGTGCGGCAATACTATGTGAGGTTGTATGACAATACTGGGTTAGCTTGTACGGCAATACTGGGTGAGGATGTACAGCAATACTGGGTGATCTTGAATGGCAACACTGGGTGAGGTTGTATGGCAATACTGGGTGAGGATGTACAGCAATACTGGGTGATCTTGAATGGCAACACTGGGTGAGGTTGTATGGCAATACTGGGTGAGGATGTACAGCAATACTGGGTGATCTTGAATGGCAACACTGGGTGAGGTTGTATGGCAATACAGGGTGAGGTTGTATAGCAATACTGGGTGATGTTGCATGGCAATACTGGGTGAGGTTGTACAGCAATACTTTGTGATCTTGAATGGCAACACTGGGTGAGGTTGTATGGCAATACAGGGTGAGGATGTACAGCAATACTGGGTGATCTTGAATGGCAACACTGGGTGAGGTTGTATGGCAATACTGGGTGAGGATGTACAGCAATACTGCGTAAAGTTGTACGGCAATACTGGATGAAGTTGTGCGGCAATACTATGTGAGGTTGTATGACAATACTGGGTTAGCTTGTACGGCAATACTGGCTGAGGATGTACAGCAATACTGGGTGATCTTGAATGGCAACACTGGGTGAGGTTGTATGGCAATACTGGGTGAGGATGTACAGCAATACTGGGTGATCTTGAATGGCAACACTGGGTGAGGTTGTATGGCAATACTGGGTGAGGATGTACAGCAATACTGGGTGATCTTGAATGGCAACACTGGGTGAGGTTGTATGGCAATACTGGGTGAGGTTGTACAGCAATACTGGGTGATCTTGAATGGCAACACTGGGTGAGGTTGTATGGCAATACTGGGTGAGGATGTACAGCAATACTGGGTGATCTTGAATGGCAACACTGGGTGAGGTTGTATGGCAATACAGGGTGAGGTTGTATAGCAATACTGGGTGATGTTGCATGGCAATACTGGGTGAGGTTGTACAGCAATACTGGGTGATCTTGAATGGCAACACTGGGTGAGGTTGTATGGCAATACAGGGTGAGGATGTACAGCAATACTGGGTGATCTTGAATGGCAACACTGGGTGAGGTTGTATGGCAATACTGGGTGAGGTTGTACGGCAATACTGGGTAAGGTTGGGTTTGCAGATTCGGATATGCAATGTGGATTAAGCAAAAATTGCTTAAAAAGTTGAAGACAATGATGTTGTAAAAGTGTTTTGACATTGCCTGTAACCTATAACATGACATTGCCTGCAACAAAGTGAAGAAACTTCCTAAAGTACTTTAAATATTTATTATCCTTTGTTACAATATATATATATATTGTATATATATATAAATAATGGTTATGCTTTGTCCCATTAGAACAAGAAGAATGAAAAATTGTTGTGTTGGTTTGAATTCGCAGCGCCTGTTTTTCATGGATATGGCCGCAGTTTATCATTTCAAGTAAGTCCCTTGTCCAAGTATATATAATATACCCTGAAAATCGAACTGTTCTTTTAACTTGTGCTCTTCTTCATTATGGAAACCGTGTAAAAAAAAATGGGGTAAGGTCTATAGTGTTAAGAATAAAGGTCACATACTCTCATTGACATTTTTTAATTTGCAAACCACTTACTCAAAGAATCCCAATCTGAATCTGACATTTTTCCTCATGCCCTAGTACATATATACAAATAACCACTTTTTTAAAGAAGTATTCTTATTACCTTAAGGTAACAAGTTATGACATATATTTTCTTGTTATGTTGCAATTGCTTATCTACCGGTATTTTTATACTAGTCTTTTATGTTGTTGCATCAGATCCACACAAATAATACATCACACTTATTAAATAATTACTTGCAGGAACCATTACTGCTCTGGCCATGTTAGAGGAAACGCATTCTAATACGTCTGGTGTTGCACCTTTGACCTGGAAAGAAGAGTATGCCCTGAAGTTACATTACTACTTAGTAGTAATATAGTAGTACTATATGATGCAAGAAGTGTTATGGTGCACTATCAAGATCAAATTGTCTGAACAATTTAAGCTGTAACAAGCACAACCCAGTAATTTCTCAACCTTTACCCCTTATCCCACCAACTGCGGCTTGAAATTACTCAAAGTGACCTAGAAGATGATTTAGCAAGTGCCGAACCATTTAAATCATGGACACATGCACTGAACGAATTGTTGGGTCCTGAAAATAATCGGCAAATACCACAAGATCACAAACAAATCACCGATCATTCGTTGTAGTCCGTCGACGACATTTTAGAACGTCTACATTATACAACTGATTCCGATGAAGAAGCGTAGAAGCCTGCCTAACTGTGTATGCTATTTGAAAAGTATTTTGCGTAGTGTATTGATTAAACCTTTGTAATATTGGCCACCTTCAACAATCGTTCATGCTCTGTTTTGCGTTGGAAGACGTTTGGTTTTTCTTAATAAATGTATGCAAGTATGGTGTTGAATTTTTGACATTACTTTAATTGTAAACAAAACTTGTTCGCCGACACTCTTAACGAATATTGGTGTTAACAACGTTAGAATAGGATATTCATGTTTATCCCCGTTAATGGAAAACTCAAGGGGGTTAACACACGAGCAATCGTCAGATCACCTCGCGCCCACCGTTGGGTTAACGGAGCTATTGTAGTATGCTGTATATGGTAGGCACGTTCCCTTTAATTTGGTTGAACCCATTTAATCCGCTGGGTTCAGGCAATGTCCGTAAAGTGCCTTTCCCAAGGACACAACCGATTAACTAGCGACCGTATGTCGAGCTCACAGCATATGTACGAGTTAGATATCAAACTTGCAATACACTATAACTCACTGCAGAGTGATATCCTGTAAGACAACATTAAAACGTTTTATGCCTGTTTTAGTCAATATTTTACTTTTTTAAAGTGCAACGTAGCAAGTCCTAGTATTTGGTCGAATGGTATGCCGTAAAGACAGCGTCCTTAGAACCACGGTAAATTTCTGTAATCTGTATTGGTTAACTAATAATTCAGTCACGTTCGTTTTATTTCGTCACGTTAAAAATTACAAAAAACAAACTTGGTCAGGTCATTTATATGAAACCTGATTGATCGCTATGCGAACATGAAATATTCGATGTAAATTAGTCATTTCTTGAGCAGCGTGGATATATTTTATACCAATCAGTGTGTATTTGCCTTCTGAATGCAACACAGTTTGTTTCATTTCGATAGGTAAAGAAATACAAATGCAGTGCGGGGTCAAGCTTTTTATATAAAATCTGATTGACAGCTATGAGAAGATGCAATTTTCGATGTAAATCGTTTATTTTTTTAGCAATGGCGACATATTATATACCAATCAATGTAGATTTGCCTTGTGAATGCAACAAAGTTTGTTTTATTTTAATACGTTAAGAAATATTAAAAATATGATTAGTCAAGCTCTTTCATGTAACCCGATTGACGGCTATAAGGTTTTGCCTTACGAGCATGAGATTTTCAATGTAAATCGTTCATTTCGTGACCGACGTGGATATATTTTATACCAATCAATGTAGATTTGCCTTGTGAACGCAACACAGCTTGTTTCAATTCGATACGTTAAGAAGTACTAAAAAGATGATTGGTCAAGCTCTTTCATGTAACCCGATTGACGGCTATAAGGTTTTGCCTTACGAGCATGCGATTTTCGATGCAATTCGTTTATTTCTTGAGCAACGTGGATATATTTTATACCAATCAATGCGTATTTGCCTTCTGAATGCAACACAGTTTGTTTTATTTTGATAGGTTAAGAAATACAAATACAGTGCTGGGTCAAGCTTTTTATATGAAATCTGATTGACAGCTACGCGAACATGCAATTTTCGCTGTAAATCGTTTATTTTTTGAGCAATGGGGACATATTATATACCAATCAATGTGTATTTGCCTTGTGAATGCAACAAAGTTTGTTTCATTTAAATACGTTAAGAAATACTAAAAACATGATTGGTCAAGCTCTTTCATGTAACCCGATTGATGGCTATAAGGTTTTGCCTTACGAGCATGCGATTTTCGATGTAAATCGTTTATTTCTTCGATAACGAACTCATGCACATGTTACTTTTAATGATCGACCAAGAATTCGGGAAACAGCAGTTTCTTTTTATTTTTGTCGGTATAACATCAAGCAAATTTGGCGTGCGAGCACAGGTTGATGGTAACCTTCAATATTTTTATTTGACAAGATATTGCTTTGCAGTCAGTTGGAGTTCATTCAATGTAAGATAGCAAGGTCATACATGTGTTGCTTTTAATATTGGGACAAAAATTCGTAAAACTGCAGTTTTTTTTCAACTTGGTGGGAAAATTAACCGGCGGTTGGCGCGCTACCACAGGTGGAAGATACGTTTTGGTTTTATTTTACATAATGTCGCGTTATAGTCAAGTTAAGTGCAGTCCAAGTAAGATACAAACTCATACATGTGTTGAAATGGTTCCAATGACTACATTAAATACAATACAGGGCAATAGCTCCGGTAACTACATTAGCTCCGATAACCCGACGGTGGGCGCAAAGGTGATCTAACGATTGCCCGTGTGCTAAACCCCTTAGTTTTCCAATTCACGGGGATAAACATGAATATCCTATCCTATCCTGACTAGACGAAGTAATCTACTAAAACGATTTGCCCGTGTGATTACGCACCCTTGTGTATTCGCTATGAATCTGACGATTGCCCGTGCGATAACTTTCCCGTGTTTTCGCATTTACTGGGTTATAGCATGAATATCCTTTCCTAATGTGACAAATGTCTCTGTGATAACAGACCTTGCGTTTTTTCCATGAAATGAGATAAATAGAAACATCCTGTTATAAGTTGGTTTCTCCGCACGCTACGATACAAACAAAACCCACTTATCTAAGGATTTTAACGAATTTAGGAACCACAGTTGTCGCCTATGATTTGGACAAGGTAAATTCAACAGACCAAAAGTATGATAAATCTATCAATTTATTAGATTCTCAATTTTCAAAGAGGAATGTAGATTCTTCCTTGGTGCCCACTTCAACGGTCGATGTGCTAGGATTGCCATTTCTGTAGAAAAATAAAATATTTCTCAATATATAATTATGGATTACCGTACCTACCATTTAAAAAATTCGAAGTGAATAGCAATATGGTAAAACAAGATTTGATATGGGGCACAGTACGACACCTTATGTCCACAAACAAGCAGTCAAGTATATTATGGTGTAAACATATTAAAACATCAGTTTCACTTTCAAGGATCTATTCTAGTGAGTAAATAATTTCACATTAATTTTAAATTCAACCACCTTTTGTTAGGATGAGATACACCTTCCGGCAACCCTCGAACTTCTAATCCAAGTTCCATCACATTGGAATACAGCATGGGTGAATGTGATACATAGATCGCCTCCGCTAAAATAACAGCAACACAATTTTTAAATATTGTAATCGTTTGGTTATACACATGTTTTTATACGAACATATTATATAATTAGATTTTACATTTATTTAGATTTGAAATCCTTCTGCTATACTTTATTAATTAGAAGTAAGAATTGGAGTGGTACGAATGGTTACAAAATTCAATACGTTTAACATAAAGTATTTTTGATTAAAGACCTTCTTTTTCTTGGACCTTCTTTTTAAGATTTTGTCTCTCAGGCTGCTTAGTTGTACTTGTACCTGTAAGAAGATTATGTTAAGTAAACTTGAGCAAGAACAGATTCTTCTACAACAGTAAGATCTCGAGCCTGGGTATTATTATGCACTGTTGTCCTTGGTCAGGGGACTTAGCAGACGTCACCTAAACCCAGTGGACTAATGGGTTAAACTAAAACAGTTAAAATTTCTTGATTTATATACAACAAATTGCAAATACATTCACTAACCAAACTGGTGCCGGGAAGTAATCTTTTAATTGCCCCTATGATAAAAAAATGATGACCCCATAAAAGCAAACCAGCATTTGTACAAAACCTTTACAAGAATTGGCACAGAACATCACCCAGTATTGCTGTACAACCTCACCCAAAATTGCCATAAAACCTTACCCAGTATTGCCGTACAACCTTACCCAGTATTGCTGCACAACCTAACCCAGCATTGCTGCACAACCTCACCCAGTATTGCTGCACAACCTCACCCAGTATTGCTACACAACCTCACCCAATACTGCCGTACAACCTCACCCAGTGTTGCTGCACAACCTCACCCAGTATTTCCGTACAACCTCACCCAGTGTTGCTGCACAACCTCACCCAGTATTGCTACACAACCTCACCCAATACTGCCGTACAACCTCACCCAGTGTTGCTGCGCAACCTCACCCAGTATTGCTACACAACCTCACCCAGTATTGCCGTACAACCTCACCCAGTGTTGCCGTACAACCTCACCCAGTGTTGCCGTACAACCTCACCCAGTGTTGCCGTACAACCTCACCCAGTGTTGCCGTACAACCTCACCCAGTGTTGCCGTACAACCTCACCCAGTATTGCCGTACAACCTCACCCAGTATTGCCGTACCACCTCACCCAGTATTGCCGCACAACCTCACCCAGTATTGCTGCACAACCTCACCCAGTATTGCTACACAACCTCACCCAGAATTGCTACACAACCTCACCCAATACTGCCGTGCAACTTTACCCAGTATTACCGTACAACCTCAACCAGTATTGCCGTACAACCTCAACCAGTATTGCCAAACAACCTCACCCAGTATTGCTGCAAAACCTCACCCAGTATTGCTGCACAACCTCACCCAGTATTGCTTAACAACCTCACCCAGTATTGCTACACAACCTCAATTAGTATTACTACACAACCTTACCCAGTATTGCTACACAACTTCACCCAGTATTGCTGTACAACCTCACCCAGTATTACCATACAACTTCAACCAGTATTGCCATACAACCTCAACCAGTATTGCCGTACAACCTCACCCAGTATTGCTGCACAACCTCATCCAGTATGGCTGCACAATCTCACCCAGTATTGCTACACAACCTCACCTAGTATTGCTACACAACCTCACCCAGTACTGCCGTACAACCTCACCCAGTATTGCCATACAATCTCACCCAGTATTTTCGTACAACCTCACCCAGTATTGTCGTACAACCTCACCCAGTATTGCTGCACAACCCCACCCAGTATTGCTACACAACCTCACCCATTACTGCCGTACAACCTCACCCAGTATTGCCTTACAACCTCACCCAGTATTTCCGTACAACCTTACCCAGTATTTCCGTACAACCTCACCCAGTATTGCTACACAACCTCACCCAGTACTGCCGAACAACCTCACCCAGTACCGTATTGCCGTACAACCTCAGCCAGTATTGCTACACAACCTCACCCAGTATTGCCGTACAACCTTACCCAGTATTGCTGCACAACCTCACCCAGTATTGCTATACAACCTCACCCAGTATTGCTATACAACCTTACCCAGTATTGCTACACAACCTCACCCAGTACTGCCGTACAACCTCACCCAGTACTGCCGTACAACCTCACCCAGTACCGTATTGCTGCACAACCTCACCCAGTACCGTATTGCTGCACAACCTCACCCAGTATTGCTACACAACCTCACCCAGTATTGCCGTACAACCTCACCCAGTATTGCTACACAACCTCACCCAGTATTGCCGTACAACCTTACCCAGTATTGCTGCACAACCTCACCCAGTATTGCTGCACAACCTCACCCAGTATTGCCGTACAACCTCACCCAGTATTGCTACACAACCTCACCCAGTATTGCCGTACAACCTTACCCAGTATTGCTGCACAACCTCACCCAGTGTTGCTGCACAACCTCACCCAGTATTGCTATACAACCTCACCCAGTATTGCTACATAACCTCACCCAGTATTGCTACACAAGCTCACTCAGTATTTCCGTACAACCTCACCCAGTAATGACGTACAACATCACCCAGTATTGACATACAACCTGACCTCAGTATTGCTGTACTACTCTCACCCAGTATTGCCTTACAACCTCACCCAGTATTTCCGTACAACTTCACCCAGTATTGCCGTACAACCTCACCCAGTATTGCCGTACAACCTCACCCAGTATTGCTGTACAGCCTCACCCAGTATTGCATTACAAGCTAACCCAGTATTAGCGTACAACCTCACCCAGTATTACCATACAGGCTTACCCAGCATTGCCATACAACCTCACCCAGTATTGCGGTACAACATCGCCCAGTATTATCGCACAACCTCACCTAGTATTGTCGTACAACCTCACCCAGTATTGCCGTACAACCTCAACCAGTATTGCCGTACAACCTCACCCAGTATTACCATACAGGCTTACCCAGCATTGCCGTACAACCTCACCCAGTATTACCGTACAACCTCAACCAGTATTGCCGTATACCATCACCAAGTATTGCCGTACAACATCACCCGTTATTGCCGCACAACCTTACCCACTTTTGGCACACAATCTTTCCCAGTATTGCCGGAAACATCAGACAGATTGGGATACAACCTCACTCGGTATTGCCACATAACATTACCTAGTATTGCCGTACAACCTTACCCAATATTGCCGTACAACACTCAGTTCAGTGTCTACACAAAACTAGCCTAGTGATGCTATAATGTCAGCACACAATCTTATCTAGTAGCAGCAAACGACTTCCACGATGTTGTCACAGACATCTTCGGCCACAGTATTAGCCGGCAACCTTAACCGGTCGCTTAACATTTTACTAATACCTGTACTTTTGGTAGTTTAATATGTACCACACTAAAATAACGGTAACTGCTCAATTAAACATGCTAAAATGGAATTCTAACCAAATCTCCAAAGCTTTTCAGGCTACAACAACGTACGCTACCACACACTGTTTAATCTGAAAATAAGTCATGCGTTACCATTGCGATGATTTTACAAAATATGGCGATCAACCTTAATATGCTTAATCGCCGTACCATGTGGTATGAAAATACGACCATGGCTGCATACTATGCGCTAATCATACCAAACCATGTCCCATACTATGGGCTAATCCGTAACGAATCGGGTGGTAAAAGGTAAGATTTAATCTGCCACCCGTTAGTAAGTGTCCAGAGACCATTTATTTTTCGTTTGCTCAGGAAAACTCCGTCAGGGCATATCGAACACGTATACTTGACGCCTATCAAAGGTACAACTGCATCAACAACTGTAAAAACAACAGAAGCGACAACGGCACCGGAAAATAGTTTTTATGAACCGATGATACCATCGGTGGCCGCGGACACCATCTACCACAGCAACAAGTGAAAAGATAAATAACGAACTGTAGTACATTGTGTTGTCTGTATGACTTGTTCCAACTTAAAATTTAAGAATAGGACACGTTTTCTAAATCAAAGACGTGATATACATTCCTAATCTTAAAAGTTTGGTATATTCCTAACGTCTTATTATCCCGTCGTGATTTTCTGCATTTAAATTAGTTTAGCCGTGATAATTAAATAGTCCTAATAATTTTTAATACAGTGTTCTTAACTTAGGTCAAATCAACGCGTTTATTTTTTCCGCGAGAACTTAATAAGTTTTACGTGGGAACGGTAGCGCCTATCCTTTTGCATGCATTTACAAATTTTCGTTTCTAATTTCGTTTCTAAAAGGCGATTTTCGTTTCTAATTTGCGATTTTTGTTTCTGGAAACAAAAATAATTTTTAGAAACAGAAATTTTGTTTCTTTATTTTCGTTTCTACCACTAGATGATGACGGTGCGCACAAAATACGATACCTCGGAAAATTTGTTTCTAAAAACAAAATAATCGTTTCTAAAAATACTTTTTGGTTAAACTAAGTATCCCGGACTATCAAAAGACATTAAGTACAGCTTAAGCACATGCACATACTGTATTTGTTATTTATTTAAATAAATAATAAATGTATTAACCTACAAAATTAAAAATAACACACTGATTAGTACTTTTCACGGTAGATAATAAAAACAAGTGGAATTAAAGAGTGATTTAAATGTGTGAAGTCAATAAATATGAAAACAACTCGCCAAAAATAATGATTTTAGTTTAGATTAACATTGGAGACTAGTGTCAGGTATATATTAATAAAAAAATGCCGTAGAACTAATCTAAAAACGAAAATTTTCACTATCGCTTCTAGAATCAAAATTTTCGTTTTCGGAAACAAAATTTTCGTTTCTGGAAACAAAATTTTTGTTTCTCGAAACAAAATTTTCGTTTCTCGGCTAACATTTTTGTTTCTACAAACAAAAATTGTGTATTATAAATAAATTTTAGGTTATAATTTTCCCAAAATCTGTGATTATATGATTAGTTAAGCTGATGCTATTACCGCAAAAAATCGAGTTATAGAGATTGCGTGGATGTGCAGTTAATAAATGGTGTTGGACCTTTTATACTAAGATAATGTATTGGTTCTATAATTATATAAATAAAAATAAAGGTATAAATCAGGAATGTCCAACGTTTTATTGTAGTGGGCCGCATTTTCACTTAAAATAATTCAATGGGCCGCAGAACCTCCCTGGTATAAACCAAAAACTTTGAAAATAACACACTGGTTAGTACTTTTCACGGGTGGTATTAGAAACAAACGGAATTTAAGAGTAATTTAAATGTGTGCAACCGATAAACACTAGCCATAAATATGATTTTATTTTAGATTAACATTAGAGAGAAGTGTCAGGCATATATTAATAAACAAACGTCGTAAAACTATCATAAAAAGAAAACTTTTCGTTATCTCTTCTATAAACATAATTTTCGTTTCTGAAAAACAAAATTTTCGTTTCTAGAAACGAAATTTTCGTTTCTCGGCTACAATTTTCGTTTCTAAAAACGAGAATTGTGTTTCCTTAATAAATTTAGGGCCATCCTTTTCTGAATTTCTATGATTATATGATTAGTTAAGCTGACGCAATATCACAAGAATTTCGGGTGAAAGAGATTGCATATGCAGTTAGTAAATGTAATTGGACCTTTTAAATTAAGATAATGATCCGAATGTTATTGTTCTATTCATTTGAATAAAAAAATAAAAATATTAAGTACAATATTAATAATAACACACTGATTAGTACTTTTTACAGGCGGTAATAGAAACAATTATGATTTAAGAGTGATTTAAATGCGTGCAACCGATAAACATTAAAACAACTCGACATAAACATTGATTTTAGTTTAGATTAACAGTAAGTAAAAGTGTTATGTATAGATTAATAAACAAAATTTCTTAAAACTAACATAAAACCGAAACTTTTCGTTATCATTTTTTAAAATCAAAAATTTCGTTTCTGGAAACTAAATTTTCGTTTCTTGGATAAAAATTTTCGTTTTTAGAAACAAAAATTGTGTTTCTAAATGAATATAGTGTTATCATTTTACATAATCTTATGATTTCCAAATTTTAGTTAAAAAGATTGCGTGTGCATTTAATAAATGTAGTTGGACCGTTTATACTAAGATAATGTAATTGTTCTATAATTATATAAATAAAAACAAAGGTATAAACCCAAAACAAAATAACACAATGGTTATAGTACTTTTCCCGGGCGGTATTAAAAAACAAACGGGATTAAAGAGTGATTTAAATGTCTACAACCGATAAACATTAAAACAACTAGCCATAAATAATGATTTTAATTTAGATTAACATTAGAGAAAAGTGTCAGGCATATATTAAAAAACAAACGTCGTAAAACTAACATAAAAACACAATTTTTCGTTATCGCTTCTTTAAACAAAATTTTCGTTTCTGGAAACACAATTTTCGTTTCTGGAAACGAAATTTTCGTTTGTCGGCTAAAATTTTCGTTTCTAGAAACAAAAATTGTGTTTTTTAAATGAATTTAGGGTTATCATTTTACCAAATTATATGATTATATGATTCGTTAAGCTGACGCAATATCTCATCAATTTTGAATTAAAGAGATTGCGTGTTCGGTTAATAAATGTAGTTGGTCCTTTTTTTACAGAGATAATGTATTTGTTCTATATTTATATAAATAAAATAAGGGTATAAACCCACAACATTAAAAATAACACACTGGTTAGTCCTTTAACAGGCGGTATTAGAAACAAACGGGATTAAAGATTAATTTAAATGTGTGCAACCGATAACAACTATAGCCATAAATATGATTTTTATTTAGATTAACTTTAAAGAAATGTGTCAGGTTTATATTAATAAACAAAATGTCGTAAAACTAACATAAAAACGAAACTTTTCTTTATAGCTTCTAGAAACAAAATTTTCGTTTCTAGAAACAAAAATTGCGTTTGTTAAGTGAATTTTGAGTTATCACTTTCCCAAGTTTTATGATTATATGAGTAATTTAGCTGTCGCAATACCACAACAATTTCGATTGAAAGAGATTGCGTGTGCAGTTAATAAATGTAGTTAAACCTTTCATACTAAGATAATGTATTTGATCCAATCATTAAAAAAATATTAAATAGCGTTTTATTTATATGAATTTAGTTAGGACGGGCATAGATCCAATTACGCATTAAGCAACGGTGAACTGATTAATTATTTCGAAGAACTAATTCTTGTTAATAACAATAAATCAGGGATCTTTTAAATGTGGAAATTTTAGTTGCGGGACATGCGTGTGGTGTGCACACCGAAGTTTAGAAACAAACTTTACTTTCTGGCTTGAATTGATAGAGACCTCATGATCTATATTAAAGTAACATTGGTTTATTCTCAGTTATTATTATCGTGAACTGAGCGCGTTTGCACGAGTCATCAAAAAAGTTAAGCGCATCTCCTGCACGCGCACCGGGGCCAAACAATCCTTACGTACACGCTTAGGCCACGATTGCTTAATATACTTAAAGAACAAGGTTAGCTTTCCCTACTCTCAAATACCCCAACAATTTCGAGTGAAAGAGATTGCGTGTGTAGTTTATAAATATAGTTGGATTTTTATACTATAAGATAATGTATTTGTTCTATTCATATCAATAACAAAAATTAAATACCATTTTATTAATATAATTTTAGTTAAGACAGTCATAGATCCAATTACGCATTAAGCAGCGGTGATGTAATTAAGAATTTTGTAGAACTAATTCTTGTAAACAACAATAAATCATGGGATCGTTTAAACGTGGAAATTTTAGTTGCGCGACATGCGTGTGGTGTGCACACCGAAGTTTAGAAACAATCTTTACTTTTTGACTTAAATTGATAGAGACCTCACGATTTATATTAAAGAAATAATAGTTTATTCTCCGTTATTATTATCGTGAGCTATGACCGCGTTCGCACGAGTTATCAAAAAGATAAGCGCGTCTCATACAGGTGCACCACGGCCAAAAATCCTTACATAAACGCTTAGACCACGATTGCTTAATGTACTTGAAGAATTAAGGTTAGCTTTCCCTGCTCACACATACCAGAACAATTTCGAGTCAAAGATATTGCGCGTGCAGTTAATAAATGTGGTTGGGCATTTTTATACTAAGATAATGTATTTTTTTTGTATTAACCTACAATATTGTAAATAACACACTGATTAGAACTTTTCACGGGCGGTAATAGAAACAAATGTGATTAAAGAGTGATTTAAATGTGTGCAACCGATAAACATTAAAACAACTAGTCATAAAAATGATTTTAGTTTAGATTGATATTAAATTTTGTCTCAAAAAATAAACCTTATATCTTGTTTGGTTTTCAAATGCGCGCCATGAACGCACCCCACACTATACGTCAAATTATCAATATATGTTCGCTTTGGGTTGACATGAAACAGCTTGGATATACCTAAATTGACGATTTCTTATAGTTAGTACATGAAAATTGGTAGATGGGTGGATAACACATTTATAAACTTGCTCCCAAAAAATAAACCTTATATCTTGTTTGGTTTTCAAACGCGCGCCATGAACGTACCCACACTATATACGTCAAATTATCAATATGTTCGCTTTGGGTTGACGTGAAACAGCTTGGATATACCTAAATCGACGATTTCTTATAGTAAGTAAATGAAAATTGGTGGATGGGTAGATAGGTGACCAGTCAACTGAACCCCTTACAACTGAACCCCTTACAACTGAGCCCCTACAACTGAACCCCTTTACAACTGAACCCCTTTTAACCGAACGCTTTTAATTGAAAGGGGGGTTCAGTTGTAAAGAGGTTCAATTGAAATGGGTTCAGTTGTAAAGGGGTTCAGTTTAAAGGGGTTCAGTTAAAAGGAGTTCAGTTGTAAGGGGCTTAATTGTAGGGGTTCAGTTGTAAAGGGTTCAGTTGTAAGGGTTCAGTTGTAAGGGGTTCAGTTGTAAGGGGTTCAGTTGTCATGGAACCGGGTAGATAACATACTCGTAAATTTGCTCACAAAATATAAACCTTATATCTCGTTTGGTTTTCAAACGCGCGCCACAAACGCACCCACACTATACGTCAAATTATCAATATATGTTCGCTTTGGGTTGACATGAAACAGCTTGGATATACCTAAATCGACGATTTGTTATAGTAAGTATATGAAAATTGGTAGATGGGTAGATAACGTAATCGTAAATTTGCTCATAAAATATAAACCTTATATCTCGTTTGGTTTTCAAACGCGCGCTACAAACGCACCCACACTATACGTCAAATTATCAATATGTTCGCTTTGGGTTAAAATGCATCAGCTTGAATATACCTAAATCGACGATTTGTTATAGTAAGTACATGAAAATTGGTGGATGGGTAGATAAAATACTTGTAAATTTGCTCCCAAAAAATAAACCTAATATCTCGTTTGGTTTTCAAACGCGCGTCATGAACGCACCCACACTAAACGTCATATTATCAATATGTTCGCTTTGGGTTGAAATGAAACAGCTTGGATATACCTAAATCGACGATTTGTTATAGTAAGTACATGAAAATCGGTAGATGGGTGGATAACACATTTATAAATTTGCTCCCAAAAAATAAACCTTATATCTTGTTTGGTTTTCAAACGCACGCCATGAACGCACCCACACCACGTCAAATTACCAATATGTTCGCTTTGGGTTGACATGAAACAGCTTGGATATACCTAAATCGACGATTTCTTATAGTAAGTAAATGAAAATTGGTGGATGGGTAGATAACATACTCGTAAATTTGCTCACAAAATATAAACCTTATATCTCGTTTGGTTTTCAAACGCGCGCCACAAACGCACCCACACTATACGTCAAATTATCAATATATGTTCGCTTTGGGTTGACATGAAACAGCTTGGATATACCTAAATCGACGATTTGTTATAGTAAGTATATGAAAATTGGTAGATGGGTAGATAACATAATCGTAAATTTGCTCATAAAATATAAACCTTATATCTCGTTTGGTTTTCAAACGCGCGCTACAAACGCACCCACACTATACGTCAAATTATCAATATGTTCGCTTTGGGTTAAAATGCATCAGCTTGAATATACCTAAATCGACGATTTGTTATAGTAAGTACATGAAAATTGGTGGATGGGTAGATAAAATACTTGTAAATTTGCTCCCAAAAAATAAACCTAATAGCTCGTTTGGTTTTCAAACGCGCGTCAAGAACGCACCCACACTAAACGTCATATTATCAATATGTTCGCTTTTGGTTGAAATGAAACAGCTTGGATATACCTAAATCGACGATTTGTTATAGTAAGTAAATGAAAATTGGTGGATAACACATTTATAAATTTGATCCCAAAAAATAAACCTTATATCTTGTTTGGTTTTCAAACGCACGCCATGAACGCACCCACACCACGTCAAATTACCAATATGTTCGCTTTGGGTTGACATGAAACAGCTTGGATATACCTAAATCGACGATTTCTTATAGTAAGTAAATGAAAATTGGTGGATGGGTAGATAACATACTCGTAAATTTGCTCACAAAATATAAACCTTATATCTCGTTTGGTTTTCAAACGCGCGCCACAAACGCACCCACACTACGTCAAATTATCAATATGTTCGCTTTGGGATGAAATGAAACAGCTTGGATATACCTAAATCGACGATTTGCTATAGTAAGTACATGAAAATCGATATATGGGTGGATAACACATTTATAAATTTGCTCCCAAAAAATAAACCTTATATCTTGTTTGGTTTTCAAACGCGCGTCATGAACGCACCCACACTAAACGTCATATTATCAATATGTTCGCTTTGGGATGAAATAAAACAGCTTGGATATAACTAAATCGACGATTTTTTATAGTAAGTACATGAAAATCGGTAGATGATTGGATAACACATTTATAAATATGCTCCCAAATAATAAACCTTATATCCCGTTTGGTTTTCAAACGCGCGGCACGAACGCACCCACACTACGTCATATTATAAGTCTTTTCGCTTTGGGTTGAAATGAAACAGCTTGGATATACCTAAATCGACGATTTGTCATAGTAAGTACATGAAAATTGGTAGATGGGTGGATAACACATTTATAAATTTGCTCCTAAAAAATAAACCTTATATCTTGTTTGGTTTTCAAACGCGCGCCATCAACGCACCCACACTATACGCCAAATTATTAATATGTTCGCTTTAGGTTGAAATGAAACAGCTTGGAAATAGCTAAATCGACGATTTGTTATAGTAAGTACATGAAAATCGGTTGATGGGTAGATAACATACCTTTAAATTTGTTGCCAAAACAAAACCTTATATCTCGTTTGGTTTTCAAACGCGCGCCACAAACGCAACCACACTACGTCAAATTATCAATATGTTCGCTTTAGGTTGAAATAAAACAGCTTGGATATAGATAAATCGACGATTTGTTATAGTAAGTACATGAAAATCGGTAGATGGATAGATAACATACCTTTAAATTTGTTGCCAAAAAATAAACCTTATATCTCGTTTGGTTTTCAAACGCGCGCCACAAACGCGCGCCACAAACGCACCCACACTAAACGTCAGATTATCAATATGTTCGCTTAAAGGTTGAAATGAAACAGCTTGGATATACCTAAATCGACGATTTGTTGTGGTAAGTACATGAAAATTGATAGATGGGTAGATAACACCTTTAAGTTTGTTCCCCCCAAAAAACCTTATATCTTGTTTGGTTTTCAAACGCGCGCCACAAACGCACCCACGCACAAGGTCAAATTATCAAAATGTTCGCTATATCGATCCTATTTAATTCCATAATACTACAATATATGAAAACATTAATCCCTTGATCAGATTAACATGCAATTCTCAATACAGGCATGAATATTAACTATTTTAGGACATTGGTTCAACTGTCATTCAATCACAATCATTAAAAAGTGGACCTGTTATATTTAATATAATATGTTAGAAAATATGACAATCGTTTATAAGAAAGAAAAATGACAATCGTTTTTAAAGGACAATATTCAAACATATTACGGAAACACCTTAATTCATTTTCTTATATACGTCATTGACGTGATATCAGCCCGCTTTCATATATAAATGTCGACAAATTTTCGCAGTATATTAATGAACTTAGGTGTGATGCTGCAATTAACACGCATA
>CH002987.1:415092-442982 GCA_000149265.1 Ciona savignyi | reverse complement strand
GAGCTCCATGTGGTGAATTCAAATACAGTAAATTTCCAAATAGCCCGATTTCATGCTTTCAGGGTATTCTTATGGGATTAGTAAATAAGTTTCTGTTTTACATATGTGGGTCATGTAATGTAACAATTCTTAAAGTTTTATTTAGTTTTGTCGACTCCTTGTTGGATATGTCAGTGCGATATGGCATGCCTGTCACAATCACAATTCAACAACATATTTTCGTTTTTAAGGGAATTACCTATGTAAATGTTTTCTTTGTTTTAATTAATTGACTCAGAGTGTTTAATGGTCCAACATTTCACCAAATCTGATCAAAATTAGAGCAGCCATTGAAGCGCTTTACCCCAAAAAGATAATTTATTAGAAAAAAAAACGTTTTGGTTTTTAACGTCTAAGGGGAATTCCCCTAGATTCATTACCCAACATTATAGTTTCTGCATATCTAGACCATGTTCTCTTACAATTGTCAAATTTCTTATTGCCATTCCATTAATTTTTCTGGTAGATGTCGGGGCGCCATGCCATGCATGTTGCCATCATGATTTGAGGTAAAAATCTTAGTTTTTAGGGTATTTTATTAGGTAATCTTTTTTATTTGTTTTAAGTGTTAAATCAGTCACTATTGCACTTACATTCTACCAAATCTGATTAAAATTGAAGAATCTGTTCAAGCGCTATGCGGTAAAAAGCTATTTTTTCAGAAAAAAATACCGTTTTGGTTTTTAAGGTCTCAGGGGAATTTCCCTAAATTCATCACCCACAATTTTGATTTCTGCATATCTAGACCATGTTGTCTAACTAATGTCAAATTTTATTCCAGATTCCATTACGTCTTTTGGTAAATGTCGGGGTGAAATGGCATGCTTGTCACAATCCTGATTTAGGAACAAAATCCTATTTTTGGGGGTATTTCACAAGGGAATTTTTTTATTTTCTTTAGGTGTTAAATAAGTGACTAATTACTTACATTTTAAAAAAATTGATTAAAATTGAAGCAGCTGTTTAAGCGCTATGCCCGAAACAGCTAAAAAAATTTAGAAAAAATACCGTTTAGGTTTTTAACGTATAAAGGGAATTCCCCTGCATTTATTACCTAAAATTTTAGTTTGTGCATATCTAGACCATGTGGTCTAACAAATGACAAAGTTTCATTGGGATTCCATTATCCCTTCTGTTAGATGTCGGAGCCACAATCCATGCCTGTCACAATCTTGCTTTAGAAACATATCTTCATTTTTAGGGTATTTTCCTAGGTAAATATTTTGTTTCTTCTAATTGGTAATGCAGTGGCTAACACACTACTATTTTACCAAATTTGATCAAAATTGGAGCAGCCGTTCATGCGCTATGCCCAAAAAAGCTAAAATTTTTGAAAAAAATACCGTTTTGGTTTTTCACCTCCCAGGGGAATTCCCCTAGGTATATTACCCAAAATTTTGGTTTCTGCTCATCTAGACCATGTGTTCTAACAAATGACTAAGTTTCATTGCGATTCCATTATCCCTTCTAGTAGATGTCGGAGCCACAAGCCATACCTGTCAAGCGTTTGACGAAAAAAAAAAAAAGAAAAAAAAAAAAAAAAGAAAAAAAAAAACGGACAAAAACAATATGTGTCCCATTTTTTTAAATGGGACCCATAATGATAAATAACTAACTGTAATATATTGTATTGTCTTTATGACTTTCAACTTGAAAATTAAAAAATTGACACGTTTTCTAAATCGAAGACGTGAGAGGACATTCGTAAGATTAAAAGTTCAGTATAATTCCAACGTCTTTATTATCTCGTCGTGATTTTCTGCATTAAAATTAGTCCAGCCGTGATAATTAAATATTCCTAATCCTTTTCAAGGCAGTGTTCTTAATGTTAGGGCAAATCAACGCGTTTATTTTTTTCCGCGAAAACTTAATAAGTTATACGTGGGGATAAATTGTTCTCGGGTATTTTGTTTATTTTCATTTTGATACATTGTTGATAACAACATAAGTGTAAATAATTTACTGTTAAAAATGAGACACAGTTCATCAGACTCATGCAGATTAGTGGGAAAAGGAAATCCTTTTCAAATTGTGCAAGATGTTTAGCGAATTGCTTATTCTGCTCTTGCTTGTAAATGGAGGTGATTCGTTCTGTGTGTTTTATGCCTTTTTGTTGTTCTTTGTACTTGATGTTCCTTAGGGTATTTATTAAAATCCGTGCATTAAGTGATTTCATCTGATAATAAAACGATTTATCTAACTTCTTAAACTACAATTCTTTACCATTTGCCTTGTTAACTAAACTAAAGCTCTGTTCATTTATATAGGGCTTAATATAAACGTGCAGTCAGCTTAATGTAGGGAACAGAAGACAAAAACATCAGGATGGTTTTACTAGTGCCTGCTAGTGGCCGTTAGGTCCGCCGAACATAAGTCAGCCATATATATTTATGCTTAATTCTATACCTTACCCGTACAGGTTCAGTTTAAATCAGCAATTTATTTTACCTGATGGTAAGTCAGTTAAAATTTATAAAATTTGTAACCTATCACTAGCAAAGAGCATTTTTAATACATTTTTAGTACATATAATTTTGTGCAGGTATTGGTCCCGTTAACCATTTGGCAACATTATCTTACGTCTAACGCTTAACGTCCGTTCAGGTAAATTGTTTAACGCTCACGGAGACACTAGGTTTTACCTAGCAGGTCGCTGTTCTGCGCACTTTATATTGGGAAATTACAACAGGTTGTACTATCATGACGTCAAGAATCGACTGTGCAAACTCTGCGTCGATAACTATAAACTGGCCGCCAAGGATCAACATACCGTCGTAATATATAAAAGTTTTTCACTGGTATTCCTTTTTTTCTTGCCACGATTCTACGCAAGGTACAGTTAACGAACTGTCGACATTCCTATACCAATCTCTCGTGTTTGCATTAAGTTAATGCAGGTACAGTTAACGAACTGTCGACATTCCTATACCAATCTCTCGTGTTTGCATTAAGTTAATGCGAACGTCAATAAAAGTACAACAGGAAGTGAGATATTCATTACCAACGCAACAATGCCATATAAGACGCACGGAATACATGTTGTTAAAGCTAAAAATGGATGAATGATTCTGAATATGTATATCCCTCATTTGAACGTTCCATATAGAATATGGTGGAAACTTTAGCTCAATACAACATCTTAACAGAAGTGCTATTCGAATCGCAATCAAACTTCGTCGTTTGTTATAGATATATAGACCAGTGGTTCTTAACCGTTTGTAAAAATATTTTTAAATATTGTAACACAACTGATCTAATGTACTTTTGATCTAGAAAAAACAAAAGCCATTTGCAGCAAAAGTTTTGCTTTTTTCGCAAAGCTCGGATTCTCAAAATTAATAAAAAATGTGTTGTAAATTTATCAAGTCTCGCGCACCCCTAAAAAGTTTTGTACGCCCCCCTGGGGAGGCGTGTCCCCCGGTTAAGAACCACTAATATAGACTGAATGATCTAGATAAGCAGAAACCAAAATTGTGAAAGATAAATTGATATGTAAAAACAACAGGAATATGTACTAAATTCAGGGGAACTTCCCGAAGCCGTAAAAAACTAAAACGGAAAGTTTTAGGAATTTAGCTTACTTTTACCATCAGAGCGCTTGACAAGATGCCTAAATTAAATACATATTTAATGAAAAGTTTGTAAATCTGACACGAATATGCTTTTTTAACTGCACATTAAAAGAAGTTTGATTTAGTAACTATGGGGCTCATGCGTTTATGTTGCAGAAACAATACAGTGGAGTTAATGTATTCTGGAATATAAAATAACATGGATCAGCTGTGCACATATCTCACAAAAACTCCCTATAGTATTTTTAATAGCAAGCGTGGGGTCAATGCTTAGACAGTAGTTAGTAAGTATATGTAATCTATTCTCACTCGCCTAGTATACTTACAAGTTTATTATAAGCTAATTACTTTGTACTAAAATGGTTTGTGTCATAACACGATATATTAACATATCGTTTGCATTTAATTTTAAGTCATAAACTGTAACAGCACTCGCTTGTTCAGATAAAAATAGTCAGTCGAATATACAAGTTTAGCTTAATTTGTATCGAAAAATAAAAGATAGTTATTTTACGTAATATGCTGCGGGCACGACGACTCATTTTTGGTGAAAGTGTTAAAATGCATTTTGTACTGCTTGTATTGGCTGTATCGATATCTAGTAAGTTTTTAATAAACGTTTCGATGAAATATCCTCTTAATACCTGACTTTATTCGAGTGTAGATTCATGCTACGGAAAACAAGTTCAGTGCCGCGAGGATCAGTCGAAGACCTTCGGAAGTATGTACTATTACTACCACAGTGTATTAAATGTCAACCAAGGATGTGTATGGACGTTTATACCACCAAATCCTAACAACACATACATGTTGATGATCAACATAAACTATCTTGATATGTTTTATTTTGCAACTGATCGGTTTACTCTTCCAGATAACGGTAAGTATTATCTGTATGCTCAATAACTTTTATGACGCCGCATTGTGGTACAAGGTTGCGTTTTTAATATAATAATTGGCCAATTAGCATATATAGGCTTATTTGCATAGAGCTTAAATTTTACAGAAAAATGAATGTTGGACATACGCGGTAGTAGCAACAAAATGGAAATATTTTCCGGTGAACAACTAACAACTTAAACTTTTTTTTCGGATTTTTTTTTATATCCATAAAAAGGGTTTGATTGCAATACGTACATTTGCATTGGTAAAAGGAACTGGGTATAGTTTACTTATATAGGCTTTGGAGGAAAAGTGCAGGGGCCGTTATACCATAGGCGTCAGACAACCGTGTGGCCGCAGTAGAGAGTTTGAGCTTTCCTAATGTGCTAATAACATGATATATTATTATCTTTTTTAAATATATTTTCACGTCAGTCGAAAAGTTTTGGGTTTGAAATCAGCTGCTGGCTTGCCAGTCGTGTCTGTGGTAAAGGAACTTAACGGACTTTCCCTGAACCTAGTAGATTAATCAATTGAACTAAACCGTCTCTAGAAATCAACCAGAGTGTGTCAACCACGTTATATCCACCATTATTGTATAAACCCCAGTTGAGTGTACGCTATATTTTTCTGCATGCAGAAACGATCGGCCCCTCTGGGTAACTAATAACTATTGGTATATCATAAATAAAGTTATAACTTAAGTTTCTGTAAGGAGAAACTAATGGGTTCCCAAATAAGTAATCCAAACTTAATATCCATGTTTTCCGAATAAAGTATTCACGTCGGTACATTAACAAAAGACAATAAAAACTAAGAATTTTCTTTATATATACTGGCGTGATTTATTCACAATTTGTCAATGCATATTTACATTTTAACTGACGCTTCTAACCAGTTAAACTCATTAGTTCATCGTTATCCTGTTATTATGGAGAGATAAAGCAGCTGATTTATATCCATAGTAATAGTGTTTATAGTAAGTTATAAATTTAATTTTTTAACGAATTTCTTATTGTAACTTTCGGTATGCAGTGTCCGCTTATCACTTTCTTCGTTTATTTTATTCACCTACAACTTTCCTTACAATTTACAAAATAATGAGAATAGTTCTTACCAGTTCCGAAATATCGGTTGTTATAGAATAACTGGTTCCGAACGCAAAACGGTTTTATTTTTTATTTTTTGTTATACATCTTTAAATTTCATTTAAATTTAAAGTAAATATTCCTTTCCACTCCAGAAATATCGGCGATAACGCCTAAAATTCTAAAAAAATGGATTCCTTTTTTTCCGATAGCGGAAATTCCCCTTGGAGTTTTTGGAAAATTAAAGGTCGTTGCAAAATCGGAGCATGTCAGTTAGTATTTCTGTAAGTTTTAACCTGTTGACATTTTTTAACTGATCTAGTTTAAAACCCGTGCTGTTAGCTAGGTTCGTTTATAATACCACCATTTGGAACTATAACTTTTCTCCTGTCAGGTACAACTCCGCGGAATATAGCTTTACCGGAAACTCAATTTGGCGAGACACGATGTTTCTTCTAAACCAAAAGCAATACAAATTGCGAGAACGCATTTGCAATCAACGACACAGATTGCGACAAATCGATAAAAACGATTAAGGAATGGCCACCACGCATTACCACCTCGCCACTGTATGAACTCAGAGTCGGTTTGACCTACCTTTTCATTGAGTGCCCTCTGTATAATGCAAATACAACGTACCCGACTCCTAATACGACATCAACCTTGCGTAAGCAACCCCTTTACACAGCTCCAAACAGGACATTAGCATCACGTAAGCAACTTTATTTTTCGCGTTTACCATTAGCGTCACGACCCTTTGGTCGCACTGTTGGTTCGTTTTTTATACGTTAAACTTTATGCGTGCGCCATTTACAAAGTAACTAACACTATTGCATCGGCTAGCTAGCGAGTGTGTGGACCCACCCGGACGCAGGATCTCAGCGCATTTTAACGCTATTTTTATAAACATAGATTTGGAGTATCAACTGAATCAATCACAAAAGAGGTACATGACTACTCTTGTTTTGGCCATAGTTCTTGCCGTTGTGACGATTATCCTGGTTATTTCGCAGATCTTAACATTACTGCGTAAAAGGTAAGATTTAATCTGCCACCCGTTAGTAAGTGTCCAGAGACCATTTATTTTTCGTTTTCTCAGGAAAACTCCGTCAGAGCATATCGAACACGTATACTTGACGCCTATGGAAGGCACAACTGCACTAGCAACTGCATCAACAACTGTACCAACAACAGGAGCGACAACGGCACCGGGAAATAGTTTTTATGAACCGATGATACCATCGGTGGCCGCGGACACCATCTACCACAGCAACAAGTGAAAAGATAAATAACGAACTGTAGTACATTGTGTTGTCTGTATGACTTGTTCCAACTTAAAATTTAAGAATAGGACACGTTTTCTAAATCAAAGACGTGATATACATTCCTAATCTTAAAAGTTTGGTATATTCCTAACGTCTTATTATCCCGTCGTGATTTTCTGCATTTAAATTAGTTTAGCCGTGATAATTAAATAGTCCTAATAATTTTTAATACATTGTTCTTAACTTAGGTCAAATCAACGCGTTTATTTTTTCCGCGAGAACTTAATAAGTTTTACGTGGGGATAACTTGTTCTCGGATATTTTGTTTATTTTATACATTGTCGATAACAACATAAGTTTAAATAATTTCATTAGATAAAGTTTATCAGACTCATGCAGATTAGTGGTAAAGAAAAACTTGTTCAAAATGTGCAAGATGTTCAGCGAATTGCTTATTCTGCTCTTGCTTTTTAATGCAGGTGATCGATCCGTTCTATGTGATTTATGCGTTTTTGTTGTTCTTTGTACTTAATGTTTTCTTGTCGTGGTATTTATTAAAATCTGTGCATAAAGTGACTTTATCTGATATTAAAACGATTTATCTAACTTCTTGAACTACAATACCTTAACCTTTGCTTCGTTTACTAAAACAAAGCTTTGACCATTTCAACATGACTCGATATAAACGTGCAGTCAGCTCAATGTAGGGAACCGCAAACAAAAACATCAGGTTGGTTTTACTAGTGCCTGCTCGTGGCAGTTTGGTCCGCGGTAACCTAAGTCAGCCATATATATTTATGCTTTCTGTACCTTACTCGTACAGGTTTGGTTTAAATAAGCAATTTATTTTACCTGATATTAAGCCAGTTAATTTTTATAAAATTAGTAACCTATCACTAGCAAAGAGCATTTTTGGTATATATAATTTTGTGCACGTAGTAGTCCTTTAGGTTTAGGCCTTTACCCATTCGGCAACAATATAATGGCAACAAATGTCCGCCCGATTGGTCTAGCGGTTAAGTGCGTCGCCTTTCAATCGAAAGGTTGCAGGTGCGAAACTGGTCGTTAGCTAGTCGGCTGTGTCCTTGGGCAAGGCACTTCACGGACATTGCCTGAACCCAGCGGATTAATGGGTTCTACCAAATTGAAGGAACGTGTCTATCATTTACAACACAATGCAATAGCTCCGGTAACCCGACGATGGGCGCGAGGTGATCTGACGATTGCCCGTGTGATAACCCCCTTGGTTTTCCCATTCACGGGGATAAAGATAATTATCCTATCCTATCCAATACCTTACGTCTAACGCTTTACACCTGTTCATATGAATGGTTTAACGCTTACGGAGACTCTAGATTTAGACTTACCATAATTTGTTGGGCATAATCCAGGACAAACTCAAAAAGATAAATGAAATAACTGCCAATTGCTGTAGTTTCATTGAAATCAATGGAATGATGACGCAATAAACGTCACTCATTATTTCCTAACTAAAGATTAAAAAAATTAAGATATTAAAATAAGCCTCAAGCTAAAGCAAAGTTATGCCTTTTGAGAGGACATATTTCAGAATTTTGCATTAGGTTGGATTTTACTTTGAAAATGTCAGTAAAGAAAAATTCCGGTACGTATGGTACATAACAGGCATTTTCTTTTGCATGCAGTAAACACACAAGGTCTCTTTCAGGTCCACATAAAACTAGAACGCTTAACTCTTTCACTCCCGCGCCAAATGCATTGAATTTAAACATGCTGTACCGCAGTGTTTTTTCAATTTTTGGTCATTTTCAAATTAGCACAGTTTTTCTCAAATTTATGCTATGACTTAATATTTAGTATGGTTGGAAAGATAATTTATCCCTCTTTTAAACAAACCGCACACCTATAATCTACCTCCAATAAAGAATATACTATGTAAACTTTAGTGAACACCACTTTTTATGTAAAGAAAATTCTGCTCGACTTTGAAAATTTTGAGGTGCACTGACAAACGAAATACTCACTAATTATTGGTATGCCCAAATGATATGAATTGGAATGTAGATTGTCTAATAGTTTTTGTACTCAGGAAAATTTGAACTGTATTTGTATCTTCAGTAGTTTTTTTTTCTATTCCTAATTGAAATTTTCCTTTATTCTAACTATATTATGAAAAATTGAACCAAAACGCATTGAAGTTTTTAGTTTTGTAGAACTAAAATAGTAAAAAGTATAAATAAGAACAGTGAAGGAAGTGTAAAAAGGGCATACAAAAGCAAACAAACACAAATACTATATCCAATATTCTTCAAAGCAGGGCACACTGAACTAGCTAGTCTCGCCGCCTTTTTCTTTATCGTGCGCTCAGCAGGCCCAGCTGGATTCATGCTTTGGTGAACACGAAGCATAAACGCCTGCAGCGAAAACGTCACCAACACTCTCCTTTTTTTCTCAACGGCACGAAATTCACAGAGAATGTAAAGAAAGACTTGCTTGACAAAGGGGCGAAGCCTTGAAAAAGAAAGGCTATCACTCCTCGCATTTTTAATATTTCTCCACGAAAATTACAGAGAATAAAATATAGGGTTTCCATGATCGAATGAGCCATAGCTGAGGTCTCTACCATTACGCATTGCGGAGAAATCGTTTTTTAGATTTGCACCCATTTATGTACAGGCGGGATACCATGTTTTCCCACCAACTCGCGATATGTGGCGAGTTGGGACGGAAAGAGTGAAAACTGCGAAGCTTGTATCCATGAAAGTGTATATACGTGGTGGAGCAAGATTTAACTGCAAACGAATACACACGGAATACGCAAAGATCTTCACAAACTGTGCAAAACGAATTGTGTACAACAAACCCGCAATTTGTAGTATTTCACTCTAACTACAGTACTAACTTTTCGTTTTTTGTTAAACGCTTGACCGGCATGGCATATCGCCCCGACATCTATCAGATGGGGTAATGGAATCGCAACAAAACTTTGCCTCTAGGACCACATGGTCTAGATATGAAGAAACAAACGTTTTAAAAGTTACCTTCAAGAAAATCCCTTAAGACGTTAAAAACCAAAGCGGTATTTTTTTCCAAAATATAGCTCTATATTGGGCATAATGCTTAGGGAGGCGTTCAACTAATTATTCTCCCTATCTCCCCAATGCAAACTGACCTCACAAAAACGGCTGTCACTCCAAATCCAGACATAGGAAGTCTTAGATTTTTTCACAATTTAAAATTAAACCTTGGATCTGACCCCTAAACTCAAAACCCCACAAAATTTTGTTTAAAAATGTTGAGCCCATAACCCTTCGTACATCGGCAACTTTTTCCCAACAAAACAGCTAGCAGATGCACAATCAACACATTTATTTTGACAAAGCACTGCTCCACGATTACAAAACTTTACAGCTAAACGAGAACACCGGCGCGCAGCCTAGCACATGCTGCATTTCACAAAACAAACATTGGGAAATCACCACCATTGTTACTCAGCAAAACACTCGTTTAAAAACACTGACTCATGGATACCACTCGTCACATCCTGCCGTTCATAGAGGTCTTAATTGGTAATACGCCATTTTAAACTGCGGCTTCAATTTTAACCAGATTTCCCGGAATGTTAAAGCGTTAACCACTGATTTTCACTACGAATAAAGAAAAAAATTACCTAAAGAAAAACTGTATTTTGATCAATTTTTTGGGATGTTAGTGCATTAGTCGATGCTCCAAAAGAAAGAAAAACATTACCTGGGGATATAGCCTAAACGGAAAGATTGTTATTAAATTATGGTTGTGACAGGCATGCCATAGGGACACTGCTTACATAAACACATACCATACAAATTGTGTTTTAAGAATAGTGGTGGTAAAATACTTGGTTGGCAATCTGTAGTATTTTTATTAGCAAGCGTAGGGTAAAAGCTCAGTCAGTAGTTCGTAAGTATATGTAATCTTTTCTTACTCGCCTGTGAGTATATTTAAAAGTTTTATATAAGCATATATTTACAAGTTTTATATAATTACTTGGTACTAAAAAGCGTATGTGTCATAACACGAAAAAGTGATCATTTGCGTTGTATTCTAAGTCATGAACTGTAACAGGCCTCGCCTGGCCAGATAGAATTAGTCGATCACAGAGGTACAACCAATCCACTAATTCTCCGAACCAATCGACGCCGATATTTGACACAGACACGTATGTATTATGTGTTCTTTGCTAAATAGAATTTTGTGTTCTTTGCTAAAACAAAATAGAAAAAAAGTTTTGGATGATAAAGCATTACTTTTTCTGGTTCGGATGTTTGTGAGACTGTGGTAGTCAAAACACGAACGTCGCTATGACTCATTTCTTTCTGTTAAATTCTAATTAGAATATCTATGTTTTAGTTTTGGTTGCTTAATGATGCAGTATTGTCTTAGAATGGTATTTTATTCAATATTTCACTTTAGGTTAATTTGTATCGATTAATAAAAGATAGTGATTTTACTTACTATGCTGCGGACACGACGACTTATTTTTGGTGAAAGTGTTAAAATGCATTCCGTTCTGCTTGTATTGGCTGTATCGATATTTAGTAAGTTTTCAATTAACTTTTCGATAAAATATCCTATTCTAATAACTGACTATATTCGAGTGTAGATTCATGCCACGGAAAAGAAGTTCAGTGTCGCGAGGATCAGTCGAAGACCTTTGGAAATATGTACTATTCCTACCACAGTTTAATAAGTGTCAACCAAGGATGTGTATGGACGTTTATACCACCAAATCCTAACAACACATACATGTTGATGATCAACATAAACTTTCTTGACATGTATTATCCTACAACTGATCGGTTTACTCTGCCAGACAACGGTAAGTGTTATCTATATGTTCAATGTGTTATGACGGCGTCTTTTAGAGTACATGGTTGCGTGTTTAAAATAATTTATGGATATTTATCATATATAGACTTGTTTGCATAGAGCTTAAATTTTACAGGAAAATAAATGATGGACATACGCAGTAGTAGTAACAAAATGGAAATATGTTTTCCGGTCAACAACTAACAACTTAATCTTACTTAAATCAGAAATTTTTTTCGTATCCATAAAAAAAGGATTTGATTGCAATACGTACATTTGCATTGGTGAAAGGAACTGTATTGGTTACTTATATTCGCTTTGGAGGAAAAAAGCAGGGGCCGTTATAACATAGGCGTAAGACTACATTGTGGCCACATTTGAGTTTTTGGAGCTATTGCTAATAACATAATATATTAATACAGTACCTTTTTTAAATATGTTTTTATGTCAGTCGAAAAGTTTTAGGTTTAAAACAAGCTGCTGGCTTGCCGGCTGTGACCCAGTAGATTACTCAATTAAACTAAACCGTCTCTAAGAAAATTATAGGGTGTCAACCACGTGATATCCACCAATATTGTAAAAAAACTCAGTTGAGTGTACATTTTATTTTTCTGAATGCAGAAACGATAGCGTGCCCTGACTATCTTATCACCTTTGGTATATTTTAAATAAAGTGTATAACGATTGTTTTTGCAAGCAGGAACTAATAGGTTCCACGAGTTGCCAATCCAAACTTAATATCCATGTCTTCCGAATTAAGTTTTTCACGTTTAACGTAAGTTTCTGTAAACAGAAATCTCTCGGAATTTTCCCTGACGCAATTTACCCAGGATTTGCCACTGTAGATCCAAACCATATTACACAAGACCAACAGAAGATTTAACCTAATTAAAAATTTACTTCTTTATTATATAAAGTGTAAATATGACTGATCACTAATTTCCGTAAAATTTAATAAATGGGGATTTCCCGGAAAAGGGGTAAAGATAGGTGTGGTAAAAAACATATCTGTTTTTGTTTGAATTTACATTTTCTATTTATTTATCTAAGTTGTGTTTTCCACCCCATTCACACGCGTATAATGATTTTGTATTGATGATTGGTTATGCATATTTTGTTTTGTGGAATTTTCCGGATTAAACTGGCTAATTTAGTGTCTAATTATGTTTTCCCGATTTCTGTTGTTCAACTTCAAATTCCTTATAAATTTAAAGTAAATATTCTTTACCAATCCGGAAATATCGGCGATAACGCCAAAAATTCTGAAAAAAATGGATTCCTCTTTCACATTTTTCCGATAGTGGGAATTCCCCTTGGAGCTTTTGGAAAATTAAAGGTCGTTGCAAAATAGGAGCATGCCAGTTAAGATTCCTATAAGTTTAAACTTGATTGAATACCCCATTCATAGAAGTAGTCTGAGGACATGACATGCCGATGACGCAGAAAAACAAATAAAAAGAAAAAAAACAAAGTAAAATCAAAAGGTGTTCCCATTGGAAACCCGAAGGGAATCCCTAACTATATAACGCACTGACTGCAATACCAGGAAATAACTGTAGAGTCGAGATAATACATTTTTACAGTTTTCTTTAAACTGCTGACATTTTTTTAAATCTAGTTTATACCCGTGGTAATAGCAAGGTCCGTTTATAAATATAATGCTTTATGTGAATTATTCAAGTTAACCTTGAGGCGCTACCACCATTCGACATTATAACTTTTCTCCTGTCAGGTACAACTCCGCAGAGGATTTTTTTACGGACAACTCAGTTTGGCGAGAAACGATGTTTCTTCTACGCCAGAAGCAATACAAATTGCGAGAACGCATTTTTGATCAACGACACCGATTGCGACAAATCGATAAAAACGAGTGAGGAATGGCCACCACGCATTACCACCTCGCCAATGCATAAACTCGAAGTCAGTTTGACCTACCTTTTTATTGAGTGCCCTTTGTATAATGCAAATAAAACGTACCCGACTCCCAATACGACATCAACCTCGCCTAAGCAACCCCTTTACACCGCTCCAAACAAGACATTAGCATCACGTAAGCAACTTCATTTTTCTTCAACTGTTACGTATGTTTTTTTGGTAACTTTTACTAAAAATTATGCCGTTATGTGTTTACTCTTTTTTAAGTTAACACCTCACACCTGGATAATAACGTTTGCTATATTTTTCTGGATCGTCATCTGTCAATCAAATTTAACTGGACATGGTAAATATTACACCTGTAGACCGATCCAAACATAAGTTTACAAGCCAACGCACTATTTTTATGGACTTAGTTTCGAATCCATAATGGTTGCTAAGATAATTTTGTTTTATAATTCAGTCTATGTATCGGTCGCGTTAACCATTCAGCGTCACGACTCCAGTGACGCACTGTTGGTTCGTTCTTTATACATTAAACTTCATGCGTACGCCATTTTACAAACGCCGGATCTAAGCGAGTGCATTGTTAACGCTATTTCTATAAACATAGATTTGGAGTATCAACTAAATCAATCACAAACGAGATACACGACTACTCTTGTTTTGGCCATAGTTCTTGCCGTTGTGACGATTATCCTGGTTATATGGCTGATATTCATATTATTGGGAAAAAGGTAAGATTTAGTAAAAAACTATACAAATGGATAGTATTGAATTTAGTTTATCCATTTTTAAACTGGTATTAAATAGAAGCAAATTCACAGCACATGAGTAGGGATTGACCAATAATAAAGAAAGGATGGAAACTACACACTAAAATTCAGACCATTTGTGTTATGGTTAATTATAGCGCTAGGGTTAAATAAGGATTAGTTCTGGGGTTGAGATTAGCGTTAAGGTAGGGTTAGAATAAGTCTCCAAACTTTTAGAATAACAGTTTTCCCTCCCTTTATCCCCTTTCAAGTGTTGCCTGGGAAACTCTAAAATAAAGGTTAGGTACCTCGGTTTGAAAAAATCTTTGGTTTCGGGGTTCAAATAAGTGTTTTTATCTTCCAAACTATAAGTATGCAGTTCCATTCTATACTTCACCACCCCCTCGTTAGTGAGCGTTGTCACTTCCTGCCAAGCGCCTCATTTGCCCAGAGACCATTTAAGTTCATTTGCACAGGAAAACTCCGACGGAGCATATCGAACACGTATCCGAAAACGTATACTTGACGCCCATGGAAGTTACAACTGCACCAACAACTACATCAACAACTGTACCAACAACGGGAGCGACAACAGCACCGGAAAACAATTTTTATGAACCGATAATACCATCAATCGTTGCGACACCATCTACCACAACAACCAGTGAAATGATAAATAACGAATTGTATTATATTTAATCCAGCAGACCAGCAGCAATAGCAAATAAGATGATTGTGCATTGTATTGTCTGTATGACGAGTTCCAACTTGAAGTTTGACACGATTCTAAATCTAAAACGTGATAGAACATGCGTAATCTTAAAAGTTGGGTATATTTCCAACGTCTTTATTATGCCGTCATGATTTTCTGCATTGAAATCAGTCTAGTCGTGATAATCGAGTATTCTTGATCCCAGTGTTCTTAATCTCAGGGCAAATCAACGCGTTAATTTTTTTCCGCAAGAAGTTAATTAGTTAAACGTTCTGATAATTTCCTTTTCGGATAATTTGTATATTTTTATTTCCCTACTTTGTCGATACTAATATAAGTTAGAATAATTTGATTTTTAATCTGAGACAAAGTTCATCAGACTATTGCAAATTAGTGGTAGAAGGTAAAACTGCTTCAATTTGTATAAACGATGTTTAGAGAATTGCTTATTTTGGTTGTGCTTGTCAATGCAGGTAATTTGTGTGTTTTATTCTTATTTTATTCGTTCCATGCTTACTATTTAGTTGTGTTTATTGAAGTCTGTGCATAAACTGATTTGTTTTGTTTTAAACCGAATTTACAAATGTTTGAACTATAATACCCTTTACTTAAATTACTTCGTTTACTAAAACAAAGCTCTGATCATTTCTGTAGGGCTCAGTATAAACGTGCAGTCAGTTCAATGTGGGGAACCGAAGACAAAAACATCAGGATGGTTTTACTACGCACAACAATCTGGTTTTACTAGAGCCTGTTCTTGGCAGTTTAGTCCGCCGAACATAAGTCAGCCATATATATTTATGCTTTCTATACCTTACTCCTTTAGGTTCGGTTTAAATCAGCAATTTATTTTACCTAATGGTGAGTTAGTTAATATTTATAAAACTAGTGTCTTCTTACTGGCAAAGAGTAACCATAATAATATATATTTTTAAGACGGTTATGGTACATAATTTGGTATAGCTATCAGTCGTGTTAACCATTCGACCACACGACCTTATCTATAACACTTTAATACCGTTCAGGTGAATTGTTTAACGATTACGGGGACACTAGGTTTCATCTGGGCAGGTCGCCGTTCTGCGCACTTTATGTTGGGAAAAACACAACAGGTTGTACTATCATGACGTCAAGAATCGACTGTGCAAACTCTGCGTCGATAACTATAAACTGGCCACCAAGGATCAACATAACGTCGTATTATTTAAAAGTTTTTCTCCGGTATTCCTATTTTCCTTGCGACGATTTCACGCAAGGTACAGTTCACGATCTGCCGACATTCCTTTACTAATCTCTCTTATTGTTTTTTTGCATTAAGTTGATGCGGACGTCAATCAAAGTACACCAGGAAGTGAAATATCCATCACCAACGCAACTATACAGTTATTCGACGCACGAAATACAGGTTTTTAAAGCTAAATTTGGACGAATGGTTTTAATTATACACGTCCCTTATTTGAACGTCCTAGGGCTGGTAGAAACCTCAGCTCAATACAACGTCTTAACAGCAGTAAGCATTTCACTGGGCGTAATTACGTTTGGTTTACTCGTTATTGTAGCAGTTTTCATCTTACATAAAAGGTAAAGTATGTGTGTGTAACAGTGTAATTTCTCCGTTGTGCCTGTGATAATTAACGTGTTCGCGGCTATTTCAGTCGTACGTTACGTGTATTAACTATATAGCCTTTTTGGGCAGTTGTATTTTGTAGATGTTGCGAGCAGCTGTATCCTGATGTGTGTTATTGGTTTTAATGAATACAAGATTGGGCATAAACTACAGGTCTTATACGCGAACCCTAGACTTGTTGCATGTGTGTGTGTATTGAGTGTACTGCATGGTACGTGTTGTGTGCGTATGGGGTACCAGACTAGACACTGTACTTTATCAAATCAAACCACATAAATGCTTTTTTGCACGTAGAAAACATACAAAAACTGTACCCGGTCCAATAAAACCAAATGCTAACCACAACTGTGAAGCTTGTATCCAAGAAAGTGTCTACGAGGTGGTGCAAGATTTAACTGTAAACGAATGCACCCGGAATACGCGAAGATCTTCACAAACTGTGCAAAACGAATTGTACACAATCAAACCGTAATTTCCAGTAGTTCATTATAATTACGATGTGTAAATATATAGTGCCCTATATAGTACTTGCATTTTTTCTCAAATAAATACTTAGAATGACATAATCTGTTCGCCCACCCAGCTGGAGGAAAACACGAATATTATAATGTATGCACCATACTTGACATTATAATAAGAATGTAAAAACTTAATTTCGATTTTCACGAAATGTTTATGGTAGAAGATAATTTTATCAGGCTAATTATATATCTCATCCGTAGCAAATTATGCAGCTAACCCAAATGCGGCGAATATAAAAGCCAACTGCAAACCAATCGGTTTTATTCTGTACAGGGCACCTATCGTGTATTGTCTGGACACAGTAATTTGATGTGTCAAGTAAAACTTCCGTTATTTATACTTGTTATGGCTGTTCTTTCTAATTTTTACATATGGTGGGATAAGACGCGCCTACTAGTACTGAACACACGGGGTTGAATTTATTTGTCTGGCTGGTTGGTCTGGCGGTTAAGTGCGTCGCCTTTAACTTAAAAGGTTGCAGGTGCGAAACTGGTCGCTAGCTAGACGGTCGTGTCCGTGGGCAAGGCACTTAACGGACATTGCCTGAACACAGCGAAATAATGGGTTCTACCAAATTGAAGGAACGTGTCTATCATACACAACACACTGCAACAGCTCCGGTAACTCGACGGTGGGCGCGAGGTGATCTGACGATTGCCGGTGTGTTAACCCCCCTGGTTTTTCAATCCACGAGGATAAACATGAATATCTTATCCTATCCTATATTTACATAAAGACTTGCTGTATGTGGGGCTTCAATCCTGTGGGTGTAATCTACTGTTGGTTCAATCACGTACCTTTAATCTGGTGAGTATTAACTTGTTGGCTCAATCCTGTTGGTTTAATCCAGTGTAGGTTTAAATGCCAAATCAGCAATTTAAAGCTTTAAATAAAGGTAGTTCATCAATTAGAGGCTGTTAATGAATGGTTGATACTTTATGGTTTAGTTCACTTTCTTCATTTACTGTATAGGAGTGGTTCTATTGTGCTATATTCCTTTTTTGATAATTAAATAAAATACAATTTTCCTTCCCATAATCTAAAAACACATGCACTTGAAACTACAGTTTGCAGGTTTTCAAACCTAATTTACTTGAGATATTAATCTACAGTAATATCTTCGCTATAAACTTCCCTGACAGGAACAAATACAAGCCCATAAACAACCGCAGCGTAGTACAAATGCCACTAGTTATCTTAAAATCTAAGTTTTAAAATTTCCTTCCTAGAAATGGCAAAAAAAGATAATAATTACAGAAAAAAACAAGTGTTACGTATTTTCTCGGCGCCTGCTATACCGGGCGTAGCGCAACTTGACTTCTAATTACAAAAAAATCCAAGAACTTTACTTCTATAGATAATAAATAATACTAATTAACTGCGAAATCTCATAACCAGTCATTTTAAAAACTCAAAAATAGTACACGAGGCAGACATTACGAAACTCTGGATAATAATGGTATCATTATGACATATAGGGGAACGGTAGCGCCTATCCTTTTGCATGCATTTACAAATTTTCGTTTCTGATTTCGTTTCTAAAAGGCGATTTTCGTTTCTAATTTGCGATTTTTGTTTCTGGAAACAAAAAATATTTCTTAGAAACATAAATTTTGTTTCTTTATTTTCGTTTCTACCACTAGATGATGACGGCGCGCACAAAATACGATACCTCGGAATTTTTTTTTCTGAAAACAAAACAATCGTTTCTAAAAATACTTTTTGGTTAAACTAAATATCCCGGACTATCAAAGGACATTAAGTACAGCTTAAGCACATGCACAATATTGAATTTGTTATTTATTTAATTGTTATAAAGTATTAACCTACAATATTGAAAAAAAAAACACTCTGATTAGTACTTTTTACGGGAGGTAATAAAAGCAAGTGTGATTAAAGAGTGATTTAAATGTGTGAAATCAATAAATATGAAAACAACTCGACAAAAATAATGATTTTAATTTAGATTAACATTGAAGACTAGTGTCAGGTATATATTAATAAAAAAATGCCGTAAAACCAACCTAAAAACGAAACTTTTCGCTATCGCTTCTAGAATCAAAATTTTCGTTTTCGGAAAAAAAATTTTCGTTTCTAAAATGAAAATTTTTGTTTCTGGAAACAAAATTTTTGTTTCTCGGCTAAAATTTTCGTTTCTAGAAACAAAAATTTTGCTTCTTAAATGAATTTAGGGTTATTATTTTCCCAAGTTCTATGATTATATAATTAGTTAAGCCGACGCAATACCACAACGAATTCATGTGAAAGAGATTGCGTGTGCAGATAATAAATGTAGTTGAACCTTTTAACTTAGCTAATGTATTTATAATGTCATGTCAATAAAAAATAAAGGTATACACCCACAACATTGAAAATAACACACTGGTTGGTACTTTTCACGGACTGCAATAAAAACAAACGGGATTAAAGATTGATTTAAATATGTGCAACCGATCAATATGAAAACTGGTCCCAATAAATAATGAATATAATTTAGATTAACATTGGAGACAAGTGTCAAGTGAATAATAATAAACAATTTGTCGTAAAATTAAAACATAAAATCGAAACTTTTTGCTATCGCGTCAAGAAACAAAATTTTCGTTTCTGGAAACAAAATTTTCGTTTCTGGAAACAAAATTTTCGTTTCTCGGCTAAAATTTTCGTTTCCAGTAACAAAAATTTTGCTTCTTTAATGAATTTAGGGTTATCATTTTCCCAAGTTCTATAATTACATGATTTGTTAAGCTGACGCAATACCATAACAATTTCGAGTAACAGAGATTGTGTTAATAAATGTATGGACAGAGATTGTGTTAATAAATGTATGGACCTTTTAAACTAAAATATTTTTTTTCAGATCCATAAAAAATAAAGTTATAAACCCACAACATTGAAAATAACACACTAGTTAGTACTTTTCACGGACGGCAATACAAACCAACGGGATTAAAGATTGATTTAAATATGCGCAACGGATAAATATTAAAACAACTATCCATAAATATTGATTTTAATTTATATTAACATCGGAGAAATGTGTCAGGTATAGATTAATAAACAAAATTGCGTAAAACTAACATAAAAACGAAACTTTTCGCTATCGCTTCAAGAATCACAATTTTCGTTTCTGGAAACAAAATTTTCGTTTCTCGGCTAAAGTTTTCGTTTCTAGAAACAAAAATTTTGTTTCTTTAATAAATTAAGGGTTATCATTTTCCCAAGTTCTATGATTATATGATTTGTTAAGCTGACGCAATACCATAACAACCTAGAGTGAAAGGGATTGCGTGTGCAGTTAATAAATGTAGACCTTTTATATTAAGATAATGTATTGGTTCTATTCCTTTAAATAAAAAAATGTAAAATCCCACAACAATGAAAAAAACCCTCTGGTTAGTACCTTTCACGGACGACAATACAAACAAACGGGATTAAAGATTGATTTAAATGTATGCAACCGATAAACATTAAAACAACTAGCTATAAATATTGATATTAATTTAGATTAACATTAGAGAGAAGTGTCAGATATATATTAATAAACAAAAGGAAAACTAACATAAAACGAAACATTTCGCTATCGCTTCTAGAATCAAAATTTTCATTTCTGGAAACAAAATTTTCATTTCTCGGCTAAAATTTTCGTTTCTGGAAACAAAATTTTCGTTTCTCGGCTAAAATTTTCGTTTCTAGAAACAAAAATTGTGTTTCTTAAATGAATTTAGGGTTATCGTTTTACCAAATTATATGATTCGTTAAGCTGACGCAATACCACATCAATTTCGAATTAAAGAGATTGCGTGTTCGGTTAAAAATGTAGTTGTTCCTTTCATACTAAGATAATGTATTTGTTCTATATTTATATAAATAAAATAAGGGTATAAACCCACAACATTACAAAAACACACTGGTTAGTCCTTTAACAGGCGGTATTAAAAACAAACGGGATTAAAGATTAATTTAAATGTGTGCAACTGATAAACAATAAAACAACTAGCCATAATATGATTTTTATTTAGATTAACTTTAAAGAAATGTGTCCGGTTTATATTAATAAACAAAATGTCGTAAAACTAACACAAAAACGAAACTTTTCTTTATAGCTTTTAGAAACAAAATTTTCGTTTCTGGAAACACAATTTTCGTTTCTCAGCTAAAATTTTTGTTTCTGGAAACAAAATTTTCGTTTCTACAAACAAAAATTGTGTTTCATAAGTGGATTTTGGGTTATCACTTTCCCAAGTTTTATGATTATATAAGTAATTTAGCTGACACAATACCACAACAATTTCGGTTGAAAGAGATTATGTGTGAAGTTAATAAATGTAGTTGAACCTTTTATACTAAGATAATGTATTTGATCCATTTATTTAAAAAATATTAAATAGCGTTTTATTTATATGAATTTAGTTAGGACGGGCATATATCCAATTACGCATTAAGCAGCGGTGATCTGATTAATTATTTCGAAGAACTAATTCTTGTAAACAACAATAAATCACGGATCTTTTAAATGTGGAAATTTTAGTTGCGCGACATGCGTGTGGTGTGCACACCGAAGTTTAGAAACAATCTTTACTTTTTGGCTTGAATTGTTAGAGACCTCACGATTTATATTAAAGAAATAATAGTTTATTCTCCGGTATTAATATCGTGAGCTGACCGCGTTCGCACGAGTCATCAAAAAGATAAGCGCGTCTCCTACTGGTGCACCAGGGCCAAAAATCCTTACATAAACGCTTAGGCCACGATTGCTCAATGTACTTGAAGAAAAAGGTTAACTTTTCCAACTCTCACATACCACAACAATTTCGAGTCAAAGATATTGCGCGTGCAGTTAATAAATGTGGTTGGGCCTTTTCATACTAAGATAATGTAATTTTTCTATTTATTTAAATAAATACTAAATGTATTAACCTACAATATTGTAAATAACACACTGATTAGAACTTTTCACGGGCGGTAATGGAAAGAAATGTGATTACAGAGTGATATAAATGTGTGCAACCAATGAACATTAAAACAACTAGACATAAAAATGATTTTAGCTTAGATTGACATTAAATTTGTTCTCAAAAAATAAACCTTATATCTTGTTTGGTTTTCAAACGCACGCCACGAACGCACCCACACTACGTCAAATTATCAATATGTTCGATTTGGGTTGAAATGAAACAGCTTGGATATAGCTAAATCGACGATTTGTTATAGTAAGTGCATGGAAATTAGTAGATGGGTGGATAACACATTTATAAACTTGCTCCCAAAAAATAAACCTTATATCTCGTTTTGTTTTCAAACGCGCGCCAGTCACGCACCCACACTACGTCAAATTATTAATATGTTCGCTTTGGGATGAAATGAAACAGCTTGTATATATCTAAATCGACGATTTGTTATAGTAGGTACATGGAAATTGATAGATGGGTGGATAACACATTTATAACTTTGCTCCCAAAAAATAAATCTTATATCTTGTTTGGTTTTCAAACGCGCGCCATGAACATACCCAAACTACGTCAAATTATCAATGTTCGCTTTGGGTTGAAATGAAACAGCTTCGATATACCTAAATCTACGATTTCTTGTAGTAAGTACATGAAAATTAGTAGATGGGTGAATAACACATTTATAAACTTGCTCCCCAAAAATAAACCTTATATCTTGTTTGGTTTTTAAACGCACGCCATGAACGCACCCACACTATACGGCAAATTATCAATATGTCCGATTTGGGTTGAAATGAAACAGCTTGGATATAGCTAAATCGACGATTTGTTATAGTAAGTACATGGAAATTAGTAGATGGGTGGATAACACATTTATAAACTTGCTCCCCAAAAATAAACCTTATATCTTGTTTGGTTTTCAAACGCGCGCCATTCACGCACCCACACTACGTCAAATTATCAATATGTTCGCTTTGGGATGAAATGAAACAGCTTGGATATAGCTAAATCGGCGATTTGTTATAGTAAGTACATGAAAATTGATAGATGGGTGGATAACACATTTATCAATTTGCTCCCAAAAAATAAACCTTATATCATCTTTGGTTTTCAAACGCGCGGCATGAACGCACCCACACTATACGCCAAATTATTAATATGTTCGCTTTGGGTTGAAATGAAACAGCTTAGATATACCTAAATCGACGATTTGTTATAGTAAGTATATGGAAATCGGTAGATGGGTGGATAACACATTTATAAAATTGCTCCCAAATAATAAACCTTATATCCCGTTTTGTTTTCAAACGCGCGGCACTAACGCACCCACACTACGTCATATTATCAATACGGTGTTTTCGCTTTGGGTTGACATGAAACAGCTTGGATATACCTAAATCTACGATTTATTGTAGTTAGTAAATGAAAATTGGTAGATGGGTAGATAACATACTCGTAAATTTGCTCACAAAATATAAGCTTTAATTCTCGTTTGGTTTTCAAACGCGCGCCACAAACGCACCCACACTATGTCAAATTATCAATATGTTCGCTTTGGGTTGAAATGATACAGCTTGGATATACCTAAATCGACGAATTGTTATAGTAAGTACATGAAAATCGGTAGATGGGTGGATAACACATTTATAAATTTGCTCCCAAATAATAAACCTTATATCTTGTTTGGTTTTCAAACGCGCGCCATGAACGCACCCACACCACGTCATATTATCAATATGTTCGCTTTGGTTGACATGAAACAGCTTGGATATACCTAAATCGACGATTTCTTATAGTTAGTAAATGAAAATTGGTAGATGGGTAGATAACATACTCGTAAATTTGCTCACAAAATATAAGCTTTAAATCTCGTTTGGTTTTTAAACGCGCGCCACAAACGCACCCACACTATGTCAAATTATCAATATGTTCGCTTTGGGTTGAAATGAAACAGCTTGGATATACCTAAATCGACGAATTGTTATAGTAAGTACATGAAAATCGGTAGATGGGTGGATAACACATTTATAAACTTGCTCCCAAAAAATAAACCTTATATCCTGTTTGGTTTTCAAACGCGCGCCATGAACGCACCCACACTATACGTCATATATTATCAATATGTTCGCTTTGGGTTGACATGAAACAGCTTGGATATACCTAAATCGACGATTTCTTATAGTTAGTAAATGAAAATTGGTAGATGGGTAGATAACATACTCGTTAATTTGCTAACAAAATATAAGCCTTATATCTCGTTTGGTTTTCAAACGCGCGCCACAAACGCACCCACACTATGTCAAATTATCAATATGTTCGCTTTAGGTTGAAATGAAACAGCTTGAATATACCTAAATCGACGAATTGTTATAGTAAGTACATTAAAATCGGTAGATGGGTGGATAACACATTTATAAAATTGCTCCCAAAAAATAAACCTTATATCTTGTTTGGTTTTCAAACGCGCGCCACGAACGCACCCACACAACGTCAAATTATCAGTATTTTCGCTTTGGGTTGAAATGAAACAGCTTGGATATACCTAAATCGACGATTTGTTGTGGTAAGTACATGAAAATTGGTAGATGGGTAGATAACATACCTTTAAATGTGTTCCCCCCAATAAACCTTATATCTTGTTTGGTTTTCAAACGCGCGCCACAAACGCACCCACGCACAAGGTCAAATTATCAAAATGTTCGCTATATCGATCCTATTTAATTCCATAATACTGCAATATATGAAAACATTAATCCCTTGATCAGATTAACATGCAATTCTCAATACAGGCATAAATATTAACTATTTTAGGACATTGGTTCAACTGTCATTCAATCACAATTATTAAAAAGTGGACCTGTTAGATTTAATATAATATGTTAGAAAATATGACAATCGTTTATAAGAAAGAAAAATGACAATTGTTGTTAAAGGACAATATTCAAACATAATACGGAAACACCTTAAGTCATTTTCTTATATACGTCGTTGACATGATATCAGCCGGCTTTCATATATAAATGTCGACAAATTGTCGCAGTATATTAATAAAGTTAGGTGTGATGCGGCAATTAACACACATCAATTTTTTACAATATAATTAAATATCTTCTTGTTGTTTTGCAAAACTTGGTTGTTTATTATGGATATACACAATGATTGCAGAAAAGGTATGTTGTAGCAGAACTAACTAAATGACACACAACAAAAGCGAGTTTCGGAAAGCAAAAAATGTAAAAATCAATAACGTAATTACTTTTGGAGTAATTATAATCATCCATTTAATCTTTAGTCACGTGATTTTCGTTTTTTTTGTTATTTTTACGACAGTTTGTTCATGTATATCTACCTGAAAATCTCTCTAATGTTATTCTAAATTAAAATCATTATTTATGACGGGTTTTTTTAATGTTTATCGGTTACACGAATTTAAATCACTCTTTTAACCCCGTTTGTTTCTATTACCGCCCGTAAAAAGTACTAATCAGTGTGTTATTTTGTTGTGGGTTTATACATTTATGTTTCATTTAAATGAATACAACAAATACATTATCTTAGTTTAAAAGGTCCAACTACATTTATTAACTGCACATGCAATCATTTTCACTCGAAATTGTTGATATTGTGTCAGCTTGACGAATTATGTAATCATAGAACTTGGGGAAATAATAATCCTAAACTCATTTAAGAAACACAATTTTCGTTTCTAAGAAAAAAAAATTTTACCCGAGAAACGAAAATTTTGTTTCCAGAAACGATAACGAAAAGTTGTTATGTTAGTTTTATGACAGTAAAATGTGATATCGCATGCTTCGTGGTTAAAGAGTTTTAAATCTTTGTTAAGAGGTGAATCGGTCAAAACATGGGCAAGTACAATTTGTTCTTCAAAACTTTGAGGACAAATTAAGTAACCGCTTTCTGCTATAGAACATTTAGCTTATGTGCTACTCGGTGACGCACGTAATTATTAAACACCGGATCACAAACTTAGCATCATAATTGTAATTTTGTATTGCAAACAAAAAAATCTTTCTGTTGTGGGGATTACACAAGTAATAATGTAACTCCATTACGAGTCATTATTCACACCACTATTGGCAGAGTTTGTGCTGTTAACTCGAGTTTAATTATGACATCATAATAACGCGCGACAAAGCTGATTTCTCACGCCGCCAATGTTCTGCATGACGTCACTGTGACGTTTTACCAATTTTTATTAGGCTGGTTTATGTGAATAAAATAAATTTCACCGGGTTAAGTATCGAACCCAACATGGGCTGGTCCGTAATTACGAATCAGTCGCGCTAACCATTCGGCCAGACACCGTTATTGAATTGAAAGAAGTTTTTTTTTTTTTTTTTTTTTTTTTTTTTTTTGCGGTAGTTTATTGCAAAGGGCGTTAGACTAATACAAAACGGCGACAAAGTACAGATATGGCAAAAACAGCAGGGAAAATATATGAACATAATACTTCACATGAGCCCAGACCATTTTAAATTGTGTTTCCATAGGGTGTTGTTACTAATAGCGGCCATTTTTTCCGAAAGTTTTACATTTGCCACAAAATCAATAAATGCATTTACAAAGGGACTTATTTTTTGGATTTTACTACGATAGATAATATATCTTGCACATAAAATAAGGCAATTCAGCAGATTACTGTTATTTTCGGAGGCTCCGAATATCATGTTCGTGTGGCTCAGTGAAAGCGGTATTCTTAAATTAGCAGCAATCCAATTTTCGGTTTCGTTCCAAAACTTGACGGTGTGTATGCAGGTACAAAATAGATGGGTAAGTGTTTCCGGCTCAGTGAGGCACATTTCACATTTATCTGAATCAATTATCTTTAATTTATGTAGTTGCGAGTTTGTTACAATGGCTCTGAGATTCAGTTTAATTTGGAATGAGCGAAGGCGTGTTTCGATAGTTGATTTGTAAGTATTGATGTATATATTACTCCAGAAGGAGCCGTCAACATCTTTAAAGTTGCACTCCAGTTCCCATTGCAATTGGTATTTTCGAGGCTTCGTTACAACATGTTCGAGGGCTGCGTTGTAGAAGTCTTTACTTGTTGATTTTGTTTCAAACCATTGGCGGCTGGTTTCTGGTGCATCGCCGGGAGGAAGAGATGATTCCCGCAAGTTAACTGGCAAGGCCGAGATTATCTGGGCGTACCGCATTTTTTCATTTTCCGTTTCCGAAAGATGATACCTTTGCATTAAAGTTTCGAAGCTGTGAATTTGGCCGGTTTCCGAAAGGATGTCTCCGAACACGCAGATCCCGGACTTTGCCCAATTCGTAAAAAGTACAGGTTTTCGTTTAACCTGAATGTTTTTGTTTAGCCAGAGTGGTTGGTCATTGGTTGTCATTTGACCTTTTCTTCTAATCATCTTCATCCAGCTCATTACGTTGCTGTGTAAGGTGCGTAGCGGTAGAAGAGTCTTGTAAATTTTGTTGTGTAATGCTAAATTGGAAGAAAGAATTATGTTTAGCGTATCTTGTGAGGTTAGATAGGTTTCTATATCTTTCCATGGAGCGCTATAGTCAGGGTTCATGAATTGTTTTATAAATTTACAGCGGAGACCAGTAATATACGACCGTATGTCAATCATGTTAGTTCCACCTTCTGCAATATTATTTATTAATATAGATCTCTTTGCCCTTTCCCAACCGGAGCCCCAAATAAATCGAAACAGCTCTTTATGGGTCCCATTTGGAAAAATGGGACACATATTGTTTTTGTCCGTTTTTTTTTCTTTCTTTTTTTTTTGAAT